>NNCF01130699.1:366762-474683 GCA_002313205.1 Laupala kohalensis
GGGGTTATTAAGATGAGATAGTACCGTCGCTCCAAGTTTGTCAAATCACTACTTGTTAATTGTGTTCTTTGTTTTCATTTGATTCTTTTATAACACGATATCATAAATTATAACGAAGAAAAATTATGATTCAATTTGTAAATAGTAAAGTATTAATAATATTTAGGAACTCATTTCATTTGTTTTAAATACACTATAGCTTTTAAAAGAATGGTGGTTTCATGATTAAAAAATCAGTTATTTTTGATTAAAGAAAATAGCTTAAATGAATGCCACCGACATTAATTTATACAAATTTAAATAGTTAGGAACTTAATTTTTCTAAGTTTAAGTCAAAATAAATACCAGTCATTCTTTAATTTATACCTAATTTTTGTTATTTAATTATAGGACAAGTCCAATCAGCGTACCCGTACAATAATGAAAGCGATCGATCAGCCAATCACCAAGTTACAAACTCAAAAATGAGATATAATTTTTATTCACATACGTTCTTTAATAATGAGGGACTCACACGATAATTCCTTTATAATTGTGTAAATTCAAAACTTTTTATTTCTAAGAGTAGTTCAGCGCTCTCGTTTCGAGTTGAAGCCCTCGCATTAGTTACCTACCGACAGCCAGCGATGTAAATAGAGTGGACACCGAAGAGAAACGTTGGAACTAAAACGGATTCTGATCAGCTCCCAGATCACACCTGAGATGAGAACACTTTGAGAATCACTTGAAAGACTTGCAGAGCTACTTCCTTGGACCTAAGCACTGAATCATTCAAGTCGTAAAACCCATCCTCAAGTAAAACCCATCCTGGTCCGAGTTTTTCTCCAGTTTTCCTTCTAATAGAGGCGGATTTTTTTTATTAAGACTCACAATGCTCTTGCCTAGGGACGGCATCAATTGATATAATTATTAGCGAATTTAGTGTTATTTAATAGTTACGAATTATCAACAATACTTTCCAAATGATTTATAGTTGGATAATAACACGTACTTGTGAAATGACTTTTTTGTGTTTTATTAAATACAATATTTGTCGGTATTTGTTAATACTACAACACGTGTCGAACTATTTTTTTTATCGTTAGGAGTATGTTCAAATGTTAAATCCGCCTCTGCCTCAGGGCCCTTGATCGGAATTGATGGGACGGTCCCTTGCTCGCTTTCGGAGAGTAAATTAGTTTATTGTCCTCCACGTGGTCATACGCAGTTTGTAACTGCTTTTTTGGCAATAAACTAATAATNGGTTCGGCAAATGTGTTTAAAAATGCCTGTTGTCTCGTGGACGTTGCGGAGCTTTGATATAGGTTTTACAACCGATGTTCACTTTCAATTACCCTAATAAAACGCTTTGCGCACCTTTTTGTCTTGTGTTCTTATGCCCTCTGTCTCGATGTCTTCCGAACATGTGTTCCTATGTGATTGTGCTTTTTATTCATATTCTCTCCAATATTTTACGTAAAGTTTTGAGACATTCTGTATTTAAACCATTCCATAAAATTCGATCTTTCCCTTCATTTGTATTCTTTTCGTTTATTTGATCTTATTTCATAATAATACAAGGTGACAGAAAAACGGGAACTTTTGAGGTGGGTAGTGGCAGCCATGTACAGTTGGCAGCACTACGGAAGGGTGACTGTGAGCGCTGTAAACAATCAGGTCATTCAGTAATAATGGAGGAGTGGAACAGTAGACAGAGTGCTTTCGCGATAAAAATGTTTTACAAAACCGACGATGGTTTGGAAGGTGCGCAGAGGGAGTTCCGTCGCTTTTTCAAATTAGGGCGTCATGGTCGCGTTCCTTCAAAACACGCGATAAAAACTTGGGTTCAAAACTTTGAAGAGACTGGATCTGCTCTGAATAAAGGAACCGACAGGACAACCGAGAAGAGTTCGTACTCAACAGAATATGAAACCGTACGCGTTTCAGTCTCACAGAGCCCACGGCGTTCAGTTCGTAAGCAAGCAGCTGAGGTCAGAGTGTCCCGAGAAAGTGTTCGCCGAATTCTCCGTTTCGATTAAAATTTTCATCCGTACAAGCTGCAAATTGTGCAACTACTGAAGGAGAACGATCATCAGTTGCGATAACAATTCTGTCAGCAAATTATGACAAACATAAACAAGGACAATGAATTTCTGGACAAGCTGTGGATGTCAGATGAGGCCCAGTTCATGAACGCCCTTTACACGCCAGTGAGGTCACAGTATGGTGTGTAGTTTCGTCACACGGGGTCATCAGACCGTACTTTTTCGAAAATGAAGACCGGATCACAGTGACTTTGGATCGGTATATTGCAAACTTTTGTTGCACCTGCATTGAACAATTTCCCACAACTTCATGAAACGTGGCTTCAGCAGGATGGTGCGATATCGCACACCGCAAGGCAAATCAATTGGTGCTGTGCGAGAATTGTTTGGTATTCGTGTCATCTCAAGATTCGGTGACATTCCTTGGCTCCCAAGATCACCGGATTTATCCGTTTGTGATTTTTTCTTGTGGGGCTACCTCAAGAGTCCGGTCTACACGACACGGCCAAGGACACTGGATGAATTGAAACGAAGAACTGAAGACGAAGTTCGTGGTATCCCTGCTGAGATATTGCAGCGGTGAATGGGGAACCTGAACAACAAATTAGAAGAATGTATACGTAGACAAGGACACCATCTGCAGGACGTAATTTTTAGAAATTGAAAATTTGGATTGTTGTTTCTTAAAAAGGAAGTTGTAGTAGTTCAATTACCGCCAATAAAGTGTTTTGTTGTTGCATGTATTCTATTTTTAGTTTGCCAAAAGTTCTCGTTTTTCTATGTCACCTTATACTTGCGTTTCCGTGAATGGCACCGACGACATCCATAAAGAGAAGGGAAAACGAGATTTCGCGTAAAAATATAAAAGTAAACGTCTTAATTTTCAATTCGATCTTACTTTGTCGATCATTAAACTAGAAAATAAAATTACGATATTAATAAAAAAATAAAAGTGTTATGGATTTGTTAGCAATGTTTGTGTTTTAACACAATTATTTATTGATTGATTGCTACCGAAAAATACAGAAAAAAATTGCATTACATTAATGTTCGTGTAGCGGTGTTGGAGAGTGGTAGGGGAGTGTTGGTGTCGGAAGGTCGGTCGCCCTCAGTTCTCCTGTTCCCAGCATCAGCCGCCGCCGGAGCGTCAACAAAGCAGCTTTGAGGACAGAGGAGGAGGACTCTTCCAAATGAGACACTTCCGCATCACGCAGCAATTGGTGTCAATGAGGATGAAGTGAGGAGTTGAAGCAGGAGGCAACAGGACGCGACGCCGGCGGTTCACACCTCACCGAAGCTCAGTTGCTGCTGCTGCTGCTGCTGCTGCTGCTTGCTCTACGCGCGAATAAATACGTTAAGGGTATAGAAGAAGCAATGATGTATGTGTGTATATTGAGCATATTTGCGGGTATGATAGTGTGTCTGTATCTGCTTGAAAGCGAAAACACGTGTGTATATGTGAATACACACACATACGGGCCTCATGTAGATTATTTCTTAAATCTATTTTCTCCTCGTTGTAACCTAATGTGTACGAAATTTCTAACAATTGTATACTTTATGTGTGTATTTTATAGATATTCGGGCGATGATTTGTTACTTAACCTCTTATCATTGTATTGTGTATACTTTTATTACGTCTTCTTTTCTACGTGCCACCGAGCATTGCTCACTTGCAGCTCAATGAATTATTATTATATACGGAGTGCATACACCTTCTCCTCCATGTCCATTTTCCCAGCCCCTATCACCAATCAAAAAACAACAACAACGAATTATGCAGGTATTTTGTCACAGATTCTGTACAAGAAAACTTGTATTTTGTACAAGTCGCGATCATTATATATTAATAATCGAAAAGAGGGGAAATATTTCGCTAGACCCCCACCCCCCACGCCATGAATGGAACACTGATAATCGTATTCTGTGATTTCTGTACAATTTTTTTCAACTATTGAAAATGTTAACTAATTCTCTATAACAAATAATGATGACAATATCGCCAGTCCCCCCAACGAATTCAAAAATTGAACAATGCTATGTTATTCTTTAAATTTTTTTACAAGAAATGAAAATATGTTAATGTATTGTTTATAGCAAATNCTTTAAATTTCTTTACAAGAAATGAAAATATGTTAATGTATTGTTTATAGCAAATAACCTTTTTCTCCCCCTCCTTGTATTGTTAACTTTATTATCCCCCCTCCTCCTATCGACTTTCTCCGTAAATGTCACATAAGACAACATTTCACACCAACACATTTTGTAATTATTCGATTCTACAGATTTGGAAAATTGAACTCATTTTTTGAACTGACGAATCATTACATAACAATAAATTTATTGTTTAAAAAGCAATTTCGAACTGCGTGTGACTACGTGGAGGTAAATAATTTACCCTCCGGAAGTGAGCAAGAGACCACCCCATGAATTCCGAGCACGAACATGGCAGTGGAGGATTTACCTATTCTGCGCTCCAAGACAAAAACCTGACATGCGCCCCCATAAAATTAGATTAAAAATTGTTAGCTACTTGTTATAATATCTACAGAATACCAACAAATTTATTTTTAATTGAATACAAAAATGTTATTTTACAATTACGTATTATTATCAAATATTTAAATTATTCGGAAAATGATGCTCATAAATCGTAAATATCCAAATAACCGAAAATCCAGAATTAATAATAACAATAATATATACCCCTAGGCCAGAGCTTAGAGACCTTATAATTACAATTAATGGGATAAGTCAATCAAAGTTAAGAGCTTTTCTTACTTCAATAATATTTTCCAGTTTCAAGTGACAAAAAAATGTTTTTAGAAAACCTCGAATTAAGTTTCAATTTTAGATTAATTCTTTAAACCTCGCACTCTACACATCTCAATCTTAAAAGATCGCGCGATTCATCAACACCAAATTACTGTGCAATTTTTTAAATAAATATTTTCATAAAATTAATTGTTAATCTTTCACCACAACTAAGTGTATTTATATGTTTATTAGGAGCACATCACTTAGACGTAATAAGTTCCTTCTCCCATACGTATTTCTCTCCTGCTCTCTCCCGAATCGCTTCACTTGTGTTCTCCCAGTTCTCTTCTGCCTCCTCCCCATCTTCTTCTATTGGTTCAGTAATTAATGTTGCGTTAAGTTCTTCCCGAATGGCTGAATTTCTAATATTATCTCTTTTTTTCCCCAGCAAAACATTTCGGCTGTTGTGATACTGCTCTAAATCGAACGTTAAATTGTCCGAGATTCATCCATGAAATTTCGAGGTTTCAATAATAACTTCTCAAGTAGGGCTTTACTCATAATGAAACCGATCTGGTTTTGATCTATCGTTTCGTTGGTGGGTTATCAAGGAAACGAAATAGTTCACACCCACCTTACCGGACCTCACAAAATGTTAAGAATAGGTAATCTTGTACCCAATTCCTGAAGATTTGAGGAAATATGGAAATTCATTTTCGAACGATTAATTCGCAATCCTTGTACAATATTTGAAAAGGAATTGATATCCTCGCATCAGAGTTTAATTCCATTTGACTTCATTGTAAGCGAGATTTGGAATTTCGAAACGCAAATTTCACCCGTATTGTCGGAAGAACTCTTGTTGCATTCATCTCTACATATTCTGAGCAACAACTATTATTATACAATACGACCCGGGAAGCTGAACAGCACGAAAGTCGGGGGAGTTTTGCAGGTTGCCTACGCAAGAAGACCTTTCTTCGAACAGAAAAAAAACAAATTGTTAAGAAGTGAGATTACGCGAAATAGTTTTCTCAAACATTACATCGAAATCCTTAATTTTTTTGTGGGGCTTTACGGCTCATGTCGACATCAAAGGTCATTAGAGCCCTTAAAACTTGTACAGGTAGGGAAAAGGCAGTTACGCACTAAGGAGAGCCAACATGATTCTCCCCGCGTGTGGGACTCGTCGAATGACTCAACCATACCCACTAAAAACCCTCCTGAATTACAATATCTCAAAACATATCAAAAAATTACAAAAAATGAGGAAAATGAAAGATACCCTAGCCCTAATAGCGTTGGGATCGAAAAGCAACAAGAGGTGACCAAGGAAGGTCAGGAAAGAGAAAGGAAGGAGCCTTCAACATGTAAGTGGAAGTAATGCCCAAATCCTTAAAACTGTGTGAAAAAAATATTGTCCATGAGAATACTTCAAGACCTGAATCACACATTCACACCACACCATTCCGTCAAACATCGCAATTCTTCGTTCCAGTGAATCAGTAATTCGATTCATAACTCGTGGAATCATGATGAAATAAAAAAAATTCCGAATATTTGGCAAACGAGTCACGTAGACAGAAGGAAGACGGATCCGTGCGATGTTAGCGCTGTTGGCGGCAGTTAATGAAACAACACAGCGGAGGTGGGTGGTTAATGACAGTTTTCTGAGGTGGCGAAAGACTTTGATCAAATGACATTAACGCGTGCAATTTTCGCGAGCACGTAATTGCCTTTAATACCCATACACGCGTGGGGTGAAGGGCAACTCAAGGTCAATGATCGGGCGCGCTATTGGCACGTCTGCGTCACGTGCAACACTGCGACAACCGAATTCCGTCTCATTGAAACACCTGGAGATACACTGGACCGAAACACACGTAAAATAATTTAATNTTTGACAAAAAAAGTTTATTTTGTTGGCTCTAACGTTTTCACAGAATAACCCAGGCTCATCGATGATGTTTTATGAAACTCCACGCTTCAGGATTGGGGCTGGTTTTTATCGTATAATTGCTTGTCTAAACGTTTGTTGATGGTAAATGTACATTTGTAAGTTTATATGTTTCAACTTCTCTGTGCAAGAAAAAATAAAAAATAAAATAGACTAATTTTATATTTTGTTGTGGGGCTATACGGCTTGTCGACATCGAGGTCATTAAAGCCGTAAAATTCTGCACAGGTAGGGAAAATGCAGTTACGCACTAAGGAGAGCCAACATGATTCTCCCCGCGTGTGGGACTCGTCGAATGACTCAACCATACCCACTAAAAACCCTCCTGAATTACAATATCTCAAAACATATCAAAAAATTACAAAAAATGAGGAAAATGAAAGATACCCTAGCCCTAATAGCGTTGGGATCGAAAAGCAACAAGAGGTGACCAAGGAAGGTCAGGAAAGAGAAAGGAAGGAGCCTTCAACATGTAAGTGGAAGTAATGCCCAAATCCTTAAAACTGTGTGAAAAAAATATTGTCCATGAGAATACTTCAAGACCTGAATCACACATTCACACCACACCATTCCGTCAAACATCGCAATTCTTCGTTCCAGTGAATCAGTAATTCGATTCATAACTCGTGGAATCATGATGAAATAAAAAAAATTCCGAATATTTGGCAAACGAGTCACGTAGACAGAAGGAAGACGGATCCGTGCGATGTTAGCGCTGTTGGCGGCAGTTAATGAAACAACACAGCGGAGGTGGGTGGTTAATGACAGTTTTCTGAGGTGGCGAAAGACTTTGATCAAATGACATTAACGCGTGCAATTTTCGCGAGCACGTAATTGCCTTTAATACCCATACACGCGTGGGGTGAAGGGCAACTCAAGGTCAATGATCGGGCGCGCTATTGGCACGTCTGCGTCACGTGCAACACTGCGACAACCGAATTCCGTCTCATTGAAACACCTGGAGATACACTGGACCGAAACACACGTAAAATAATTTAATTACCAACAATTTATTAACAGATTTAAGAATTTATATTTTTAATGTTCCATAAATTTAAAAAACAAATTAATTTGTGTTAAACAATGAAAATATTAACATCCTTCATCTTGCTGTATACCTCGGGATTCATATTCGGCATCTTTATCAGTGCTGTCTATTTTCATACATAATTAAACAAATTCTCCAAACATTCAAACATACTAACATCATAGTAATTTTCCCCATCATAGTCTTACCGTCACTTGTACTCAAATAAGAGGACTTGTATTATTTGGCAATTTTTAGGGACTAGTATTATTTGTGTGCAGGTGGTGGTAAGACGGGGGAAAACATGCCATGACATTAGTAAGTGTGAATGTTCGGAGACTTTGTTTAATAATGTACGGAAATAAGATGTCTTACAGTTTTTTTTTCTTGGGGCTTTAGGACTCGCCAAATGTCTTACAAGTCCTGATGAAGACACAAAAAGGTATCGAAACATTGGTGCGTAAAAATTGAGTTTCATTTATATCTGACCCAAACGCGAAAAAACAAACGTATACTAGAATAACAATATTTTAAAGTCTATTCGCATAGGCGTTGTTCCGCAATATATTTTCATTATATTGTTTAAAATCGAAATTATAGGAAGTACAAAATTGCAAACTCAAAAATTATATAGAAATAATAATGATGACATGTGGACATAATTATACACGGACCAGGTAATTTCTTATGGGTCATGTACTTCGACTTCATTCAATCGAGTATTTTTTTTTACGATAAATATATACGAAATGAGGCAAACATTTGTTCTTTTTTGCATCTTCAAAGAGAGATATGCTGTCAAAAATCGATTCTATTAATGAACTGGAAGTTTGCAACAGGTTAGAAACTGAGTTGCACGAATTTCTTATATTATTTCGTATTACTTATTACGCAATATGTTGCAGTTCGTCACTATTTCTATGCCTCTATCCCTATCCACTGCACTAGCAACATGGTGTAGCGTGTGGACGGAACCTTCTAAACAGTAAAATACTCGTAGGAAGACGGTGCGTTCTCACATGATCTTCGTGAAGCGAAGGAAAGAATATTAAGAGCCCCACGCATCGTCGTTTACGCCCTCGATGGCCCACGACCACGCGATAACCTTCCTGATATCCAAGAAACTCATCAGGACAATCTAAAAGCACGTTCGAAAGCAATTCTTACATCAAGATCTCGTACGGTATTCAGCTCTCGTATAGAGGGTGTTAATATGATTGTCAAGCTAGTACTGCATTTATTTATTTATTTTATACCTTTTGGCGAGGTTTAGGCCATGAGACCTTCTCTTCCACCTAACCGTTGGACGTGGGTAAAGGAGTTGGGAAGGAGAGATGTTGGGTTGACGAGGAACTTTTGGTACCGAACAGACATTTATCTGAAGTAGGTGAGGGAAACCCTTAGCTGAAAACCTTAGCTCGTTCGGTCGAGCAGGGTGTGAACCCACGCTCTCCCGCTCAGCGGGATCGTGGAGACGAAAACGCTTACCACTAGAATACCGCTGTCGGTAGTGTTATTTACATTATGTTATTCTTGTTTTTTATCATTCGATTGTTATATTACATAGTCCGATGTACGCATCTACTATCAGTATGGGTCAATTCTGTTTACACTCATCCCTGCTACAGGTCCAGTACATGCAATCCGCCTCACTGATATGTACTCCTACATGTGTTTTGCATAACTTACGATAATTAAAGCATATTGAATGGGTGTACGGGGTTTCGTAATTTAATGTAGTTCTGCCGAGTCATGTCAGATAAATCGTTCAAAAATTTAAATACCATTTCTGTTGATATTTAACTTGCTATTTTTTTGTAATTTTTCTGAATAATAGTAACAAGTGACGACAGTTTTATTTGCGTCAAAAAGCAATATTTATAAAAGAAAGTATTAAAACTGGGAACTCGCTTTACTCCGTTCGCATGCAACATTACAAGTCATAGATTATATCTCTATAACCATGACCTACACAGCAATAGTTCCCGAGTCTAATTCAAACAAAACACTAAACATTTTATACCTCCTCAGAACACACGGCGACCTATTTAAAAAATAATTTGAAAATTATATAGTTTATTAATTGCAAGGATCTAATGAGCCACTTGTTGGTGATCCCTTTAGCCCTAATAATAATAATAATAATAATAATAATAATAATAATAATTTATAAATTGCTTAAATGTCCAGTAAAGTGCCATTTATACGCAAAAATACTAGAAAGCATATATTATTGCATCCATTTACACAAATTTTAAACTTTCAATATATTTAATTCTGTCCACACATGTATCCTTAAACACTAGTAGGTGAACAAAATTTCAAGAAAGTCTATTATGGCCTCAAGCATTACTGCAAAATTTCATGGTCGAGAACACACTTTACGAGTCGGAAAATCTTAACTGAGCAATAAACTTAGCCACATTCCACATTCTCGAACGTAAAGTTGTTCCATACATGGCGAGAGCTGGGATTAGCTCTTTTGTGGAGTTTTCTGCGAAGAGAGGAGCAGGTCTGACGTCTTCTGAACACGAGCGATTATCTCTTCAACAACAACAAGTTGAGTGGAATGAAGAAGCATTTACGGTTGATGAACAACGTCAGCGTCATCTCCTCCTCCTTTCACGCTCCGCCGAACGCATCACACAGAATTATTTCCTTCGCGGAAATGCTCTCTGACCACCGCCATCGCGGCGCAGCTTGTGGTGCTTTAGTGGTCGGTACCCGGTTTATAGGAATCGAATATTCACGAAAAAATTCATCGACTTTTTGGGGGAAATATCGTATGGTATAATTTCACGAGCCCGAAAAATAATAATAATAATAAATTTATTGTCAATATATGAGTTACAAAACGCGTATGACCACGTGGAGGACAATAAACTAATTTACTCTCCGGAAGCAAGCAAGGAACCATCCCATCAATTGCGATCAAGGACCCTAAGACAGAGGCGGATTCAAAAATTTCAGCAAAAGTTCCTAGATAAGATAAAAAGTTAGCTGCGAATTATAAAACTAATAGAATGTCAATATGTTTGTAATTTAACGCAAAAAAATTACATGTACAAATTATTATCGAACTATAGATTATTCTGAGTATAGTGTTTAACAATCATAAGAGTTGAAAAAAACACTAAATTCACGATTTATTGTTACAATAAACACGCCCCTAGACAAAGCCTAGAGAACCTGTATAAGAAATCCGCCTCTACACGAAGGAAAAACGGAGAAAAACCCGGGCCAGGATGTAATACAAAAATATATTCATATTTGAAAATAGAATATATGAATATAATATGGTGCCTTTATTATTTTAAACAAAGTATTTGTAAATGGGAAATTTAACGTGCTATTGAAGCTTATCTACATGGAGCGATAGGAGGTAGGAGGAGGTTGGTAGGGGCTATTGTTAGCAGGTGGGTCGGTTAGCTGGGTTTACCAACAACTTGGCCCACGTGGAGGTGTTAGTAGGGGTATTTAGTAGTAGTTAAGAGTTATTGATACTAGGAGAAGGTGGATAGAGGAAGGAGGGTTCGCTTTTCAGTAGTCACAGCTACATGAACTGGGACATTAAAGTGAAAAGCTACAGATTTTTTATGACCCCACTGGAAACTGAACAGAACCCGGGATGACTGGATGAGCTAAAACGGTACCACCTGAGCCATCGGAGAGACCTTAAACCAAGTCCATGATATCTACTCTTCCGTTTAATCATGCATGTGCTTAAAATATTTAAAATATTGCAGAACTATTAGCATTCTGTTAGTGTCAATTCGAATTGGTATCTCTTGGGACGTTTCACACAATTTCGAAAAGTTTGACTAATGTGCATTTCCACAGCCACAACGCAGCTCCCTTAGCGACGCCCATGTTAATGGAGTGTTATAACCCGCATGGCGATTTAACGGAAAATTCGTGAATTTCCAGTCGCGAGAAACGAAATTTAATAATAATAATAATAATAATAATAATATATAGGTTCGTCCAGACAGTTTCAAGAATTAATTAAGTTCAATAAATATCCATCAACAAGCATTGATTTATAATCCGGAAAAAGCAGACGTACGTCTTATTCTAGTCAAAGAACAAGAAAACTTTTTATGACAAAAAAACAACTAACAGATTTATGTTATAACAAAACTTATGAAATACTTGTTATAAAATACAATAGTTATGGCATAGCACAAATATAGCGTAGCACGTGGAATTCTTAAAATACAATAACAGTTTATAAAATCCCCCTTTTAAAAATTTTAATTTTCAGTAATTATTCTTCTAAATGCGAATTATTTATGTAATAATACCTTATCTGTGATCAAATTCATAATCGTCTGTTCTAGCATTACAAAATTCGAATCCGTGTGTATTATCAATGCAGTTATGAACCAAATCACTATAATTCTATAAATTTCATAGCGATGTTTAATAACATTTTCTTCAAGCGTCTGCTGTATAGTATGATTAATAATAGAACGGAATCGTTTGAATTGAACGTCAAGTGGTCGATTTCTCCTTATGCGTCATTCCATGACAATAAAATCCAAGTTTTCAATATTCATTTACCTCATATCCTTCAATTTTCTCATCATTTCTTACGCTTGCTCAGTAGTCTAAAGTAAGGATACATGTACAATATTAATGTTTTATCAGTTGCCATTTTTGAGTTATGACTGATTGAAATTGCAAAAATATTCTAATATTGGTCGTCTTGCCTGTGCAAAAATATAAAAAAATCAGTCCAGAAATAAGATATTTAAGAAATAAAAGTAGTATTCTCTTCATAATATTGTTAGCTTTTATACGATGTAACACACGATCTTTTTTTTAAAAAAAAAATTAAATTATACTTAATATTTAAAATTTTAAAACTTAATTTAAAAAAATTAAGGTGAGTAAACATTTTCAAAAAAAGTAAGCTGATTTTTTTCCCATCATCTTCCTGCAAAATTTCAACTTGGAATCTCAGTGTTGTCGTACAGAAAAAAAATGATTGCGTGATATACATTAATGCAAGGAAGCAAATGGAAATGAAATGAAATACTTAAAATGAAAGTAATTGTAAATAGTAAGGTTAAAGTCATTGACCTGACATGGAATGGTCCTCATGCATTTGACGAAGTACGTCGCTCATTCTCTTGGAAGGAACGCAGACATAACCTCAATTGCGTAAGACATTGATGTACCTAAGGCAGGGAAGTATCCTATTCTCAGCAACCCTCTCCTCGATTCCATTGCTTCATCCAGACGAAGAGGCAGCAATGTGTAGTCTCTGGATCCCGCAATGTAACGTCATGTCAAGAGAATGTGTTCGTGGCGAGCCCCAGTTTCCACAAGTATCGCCAAGCGCGGGAACATCCTCAATTGCTTCTGTCGGGAATTCATAACGCCGCCGCTGCCACTAAAGAACGAATCCCGTTGCGTTGCGCTCTCACATACGACAGCAGCAGCATCAACAACAACACGCTTTCCATTTAAAATATCTTTTTAGTGGCAGATAAAAATCTTTTCGCATTCATGTTTTCTCGTTGGTTTAGTGATGTTATAATGAAGAAAAATTAGTGTATTCAGAGGATAACTTAATCTTGGTGTAACAGCATTTTTCCTTCAATGGCTCGCTTATTTTCTCAACGAACCGCCAGGGGCGCTAGTGCAAACTTTATGTCTCTAATACTTGGAATTCAAGCTCCAAAAATATACTTCACGCAATTGTCACAGTGATTCACAAATTACATCGATCAATTTTTGTACCTTTTCAACTCCTCCCCCCTTTATCAAACCGTTCCATTTGAACATATGAACTATTGTAACAATCTTCGCGAGAGTTTGCTAGGTACATCTGACGGTGAATAACTTGCGTTACGAAACCGACGAACTATGATTGAAGAGATACTTTGTTAAAACGCTCAATAAAATTATTCTGAAGTTTAAGTGCTCCTTGTAGATCCATCTAAGTAAAAAGATTTTTACGCTGATCAAGAAAAAAAAGAAGGCAAGTTTTGAGAGGCATAGTAAATTGACTGCGACGAACAATTTTCATAAACATTGGCGTCGGATGAGAACATGTAATGTATAAATGTTGGAGCAAGGTGTGACCAAGGTCTCCGCAGCCATATTGGTTCGGATCCAGCCTCCAAAAGGTCGCCTCGCCGTCCATCATCAAGACACTGTCTCCGAATATGGCGACAGCTTCGCCAAGAAAGGAAGCAACTTCAACGCAGGAGAGGAAGATACGGAACATAAATATCCGAGACGCACAACGATGGTGGTGCTCGACAGCTCTTAGACTTCAAACACTCACGCTGAACAAACTCAACCACGAACTTCTTGATCATGCTACTGAATAATCGTATAATACGACACTCCCATATTGCTTTCGGACTAGTGCCGAAATTTGGGAATGTTCGTAACGCTTTGGCGAGAACCTGAACTATTGTTGGCTGTAGTACCTCAAAGTTAGCGCCAGATAGCTCTAGTGTAATCCGTATCCTTTGTATAGAATTAGAATCAAATTCTCCAGCGATGTGGTTCGGTTTCCGACCACCCTCCCGAGAAAGCGCTACTGACACCCCCAAATTATGGGCACTATTATATTGCGATTTATCTTCGATATGGAAGGATCGAAACACCTCGATAGTCAATTATCCGGATCGATGAAAGAAAGAAAAAAAAAGATTTAAAGGGACTTTTAGTTGTGAGTAGAAAATTAATCTCCACTAAATCATATTTTACCTTACTGAGCTGAGTATTACGAACGGCGGCTGTCTTGTGCTTAGAGTCTTCGCTTCCACGTTGGAGCGCGGGATCAAACCCTGCTCGGTCGAACTGGGCTTCCCCTCACCTACTCCAGACAAATGTCGGTTCGGTACCATAAGTTCCCTGGTAACCCAACATCTCTCCCTCTCAATTCCGTCACCCAAGTCACCGTTAGGTGGAAGAGCGGACCTCGTGAAACGTCGCAAAAACAACACAATAAATAAATAAAATTACAGACCTATTATATCATTAAATAGATTTTCTGTGTTGTGAGCTAGTTTTTATTTTTCACGCGACAATATGATATTTCTGTAATTTTTTTCTTTAAAAAAATCCTTTTTTTGGAAGAAATCTACCATCCGGATATTTGATTATCCGGAGTGAGTCCTGATCCACTTGATCTGGATTATTGGATTTCAGTAATACGGTTACTTTGTATCACCACCACTGTTGGGAGTATTCCGTCTGTAGCGTTTCGTTGCACAGCTCCGGGAGATAACGAGGTAATGCAAGGTTATCTGTCTGGCTCCTCGTATTTCAACAGTGTTAGACATACACTGTTAGGAGAAAGTTCCATTTGCCTTTCATCTATTTACAGGAGACCTCGTCATTTTCATTCTTCTCGAAAATTATGACGTTTCAGTCAGCATCTTCATCTCAAAATACCTCCATTCTAATATAATTAATCAAAATCATCAGAGCCGTTAACGAGGGGAAAAAATCCAGAAAACTACGTAGGTAAGTCATCAATAAGTCGCAAAACTGGATAGAGATAATAATAATCAAAGTAACTTCCCGACATTTATTTCACTTTTCGACATAATCACCCTGTTCATTCAGACGCTTATCCCATCTCTTTACAAGTCCTTGACTACCGTACACTAAGCTTAGTCCTGATAAAAATATCGAGCATAGTTTTAATAGCCTTTTATCGATTTATCAGTACATTGGTCCTAATATCGGTTGTGACTAAGAGGGAAAATTATTTGAAGGTCTTCAACCGCCACAGAGATCAAAGGGGGTGACTATATTACATAGCCAGTCCGGTATGTGATAAATAAGAGGTCACATCACAAAGATAAAATTGAATGTGAAATATTGATATTGTTCACGTGCTATGAAGTAGATATTTAAAATCTAACAACACACAATTTTATAGGTATTTTGGTCAACGCGAATCAATTGAAAATTCCTCCCAATGATATTTCGATTTGTTATGTTTTTTGTAGCGTGGAAAAGAGAATATAAAAGTTTCTATTATTAGAGGAGGTCGTTTTTGTTTTCTTTAACGCCAGATAGCAAAAAAAATCAGTTTGGTTTTTATTGTACTTAATAGTATAATTTGTTGATTATTCAGGTAATCGACATTCGTTCTTCCTCAATGAAAGAGAAGTAGCCCACAAAGACAAACTTCACTTTAATTTACACATTACTCCTCGAAAGCGAAAGAAACAAGTTTCATTCCAATGAAAAATTTATTCCTCCAACGTGACTCGCTCGTTGTCTCAATTTCTGAAGGCTGTGAACGTAATCCTCTCAGTAGGGAAGGACGCGGTTTTCCTAACGTGAATGCAATCTGCTATGATGTACATTGTGTGGAATGCAATGAGAAAACATAGCAACCCATCATGATCCAGTCTGTGATTCCGTCAGTCATGGGAAGAGCCGACATCAAGCAGAGGCTTTGTAACGATATGTGTCATATTTATTTTAAAAATTATTTTCTTGATCTACTTTTACTTCGTATCATATGATTATTTCGCGGATAAATTTTAAAATTCCGTGCTTCCATTTTCCGAAAAATTTGTTGTAATGTTTTTGTTGTTGTAATAATTGTTGTTTATATACTGCTAATACTATTCATGTACCCATCGATAAAAACTACGTTAAATCTCACCCGTAAAAAATGGTTTTCATAAAAAAACGTGTCATACAGATAATATTAAAAATGGTTATCTTTACATCACCTAATTTATAGATATCCCCTTTGTAAACATTTGAAACGATTGAAATTATAAAAATTATTACTATTATATTTTGATTTATTTTTTCTGCTGTATAAGTTATTTGGGAAATGGGTTTGTATTGGGACTCTTGCCAAATCAGATAACTTTCGGTCAGATGAAAATCGGGAATCGAACCGAGGACTCCAGAATTGATCGCGGGGGTGTTAACCACTACACCACCCGTTCGCCTACCACAACAGTACACCGTTTCCATGCAGACCTAACCCCGGAAGACCTGAGAGAAATGATAGTATATATCTTCTCCGTGTGCAGGTGCGAGTGAGAAATATATGAACTACGCAGAGTGGTGAAGATTTCTCGTAACCAAGCGGTGACCTCGCTATCTCTCACGTACAAGTTCACGTGACTGCAGGAAAGTGAGGAAACGAGAAAAGTCAACGATACGACGTGTGTTACAATTATTATGAAATAACCATATGACAATTCCATATCTCGTACGCTTCACTCCGCGTCCCATTCAGGGGAAAATTTATTACGTTACGACACTCTTAACAACATATGTATGTTTTAAAAATATGCTCGTTTTAAAAGATGTGTGTTACTCTACAGATATGGGGAAATAAATGTCCAGAACGCTCTATCCTGTTAGGTTTAGATTTTTTCAATATTTTTTTTTTGCAAGTACAGCATATTAACACAAATGAATTAGTTCATTTAACACTATCAGATTCAATGAGCATAACAAAGATAATTTATTTGCGACTGTTTCACTCTTTTACTCCTTTGTCCTTTATTCACTTCTTTGTCATTTCAGGTCCCACTCCTTTGTCACGTAGGACATTCACGCCTGTCGAGGTAAAGATGGTCTTACAGGTATGGTTGATGTGGTGGCAACCCAGTGGGTTCCCGGCGAAACCAGTGTAACCTACGCCATTGCTCAATAACATTAATTGTTTTGTGAACACAAGTTGGAACTGTTGAAAACGTGCAGTGCTTGTTCATGGACCTCACTCCTTTGTGCGCCGCAAATTTTCCCATTTCAATAGAATCACCCGTATATGGATATCGGAAAAGTAAGCCCTAACTCGAACTCAATGTTCACCGAACATGATAACGTAGATCCTGATAGCGCCTACTGAAACCCACAACGTTACCTATTGATAGATTAAGACATTAAATTTCAATAAAATTGCATACTCAATTTTATACATATGGAATTCCTTAATTATTTCTGTAATTTGAATTTAATTATCTTATCCGTCGACGCAATTAACTGGTATTTTTTCTTTGCCGAGCTCGAAAACGTAAATAAGGTTTCGACGATTTGTAAACCTTTGAATGTATTGAATTGAAAAATGAAATATCAATTAAATGCCTCTTTTCTCTACTCATACAAGGCAAATGCTTTTACGACTCCTCTGGTAGCTCAGTGGCTAGCATGCTTGCTCTTCATCATGTCACTC
Source organism: Laupala kohalensis (assembly GCA_002313205.1). Classification (NCBI taxonomy): domain Eukaryota; kingdom Metazoa; phylum Arthropoda; class Insecta; order Orthoptera; family Trigonidiidae; genus Laupala; species Laupala kohalensis. The sequence continues at coordinate 384,711 of NNCF01130699.1, forward strand.
CGGGTTCAATTCCCGGCGGGGCCACAAAAAATTTCACTTCAATGTCCCCATTTATATTGCTGTGACTATTGAAAAGCAAACTCTCCTTCTTCTAACAATCTCCTAATATCACTAACTCTTACTATTACTAACACCTCTACGTGGACCACGTTGTTGGTAAACCTAACCTAACCCAACCTACTAACAATAGCCACTACCACCCCATGTATATAAGCTTCAATAGCACGCTACATTTTCCACTTACAAATACTACAATAAAAAATGTTTTATGGACATTGTTATTATTTCTCTTGACAGAACCCCCTTAAAAACTTAGGATAATCGAAAACCACACTGTAAGATGGACATGATATTGTTGTGAACGAAAGCTAGTTTCACACTTTCATCCACGACGGATCTTCCAAGCTCAGAAGAAAAACAAACGCGGAAACAATTTTCGTCAGAAAGTGAAACCTGCAAGTGATTCAGTGCTTATAAGGGGATGCAAGTCAGCTCTCGGAGAAAACGTAATGAAGTTTGCTTTAGGAGAAAGAGTCCGAAAGGACATAATGTTTCTGAAAAGAAATTTTCAACACAAAGGGAAATACAATACATCAACATTCATCATTCAATTAAACTGACGCCAAGAATGTTATGTTGAATCAGACGAGGTTCGAACTTGGTACTTTCAGTTTAACGCCCTGATGCACTAACCAACTGAATCATCCCATTCGCATCTGGGGTTAATCTACCATTGACATTCAATTGCGAGACCCACAGACCTCAGAGGCTGTTAAGCTGAAAGTTCTGAGTTCGAATCTCGGCCCCGACTCCCATTTACATTCAACATAACATAATTAAAATGTTACCTGGCGGTGAGGTTCACCGCAATTTAAAAGATTTTTGTATTACGTCAAGAATATGATAATTCAACATTTTGTGTGGATCACTTTTCCCTTTTTACTTGTTTTTAATATTAAATGATAATGAAGGAGTTTGTTTTACGAAGTAGGACGAATTTAACGAAAAATAAATGGAAGTCATATTCCAATAGCGATCGAAAAGTTGTCTTAAAAGCATGATATGTCACGGTATTTTTTTCCCTTTTTATAACTGATTCGATCATATTATGTACTTCATTTACATGAGAGGAAGTACAGCAAAAGAATACATCACAACTGTCCGGAAATATCAAGAAACACACACAAACTTATAAAAAATAAACGAAAATAAGCGAAATTAAAATATTTACGATTTAGAAAAAAATTGCCGTAAGTCATATTTTGCAATGTATATATTCCAAGTTATTTTTATGCTACAGAGAACTAAACCGATTTAATAATACAAAACTTGTGCGTGTGTACATACAATTAATTGTATATTTTTTATTTATAATTTTATATAAATCGTACATTTATCTAAAACATAAATAGCGCAAGAAACGTTTGTGTTAACAACCAACTGTAACACGTTGCACGTCGTAGCTCTTCAAAACAAAAAAAAGTCAATAAGTGAAGCGATAAATTCAGTAAACAAATGAAAAATTAAAATAGTAAAGGGGATGGATTTGAACAAAATTAAAAACACATAATTTATGCAATAAATGACTAGCCGCAAGATTGTTTTGTACTCATGCTAAATCTTGTGTAGATCTGAGAATCTAAAAGCAGACTTAAAATTCAAATGTACACTAGATTACATCCATTGTCAATAGACAGAGAATAACGAATATAGAGCAACACGCAAGTGTAAAACAAATGTCACTAGCAACCAGCAATTGTTCGTCTGTATGACGTATTCGTAAGTGAAAGAACAATAGAATTCGTACATGAGAATACTTGGCAATAATCGTCAAAAGAAAGTGTGTCAAAGAGCACTTAAAATTTATAAGATCATACGTACGCAATAAGCATAATGCTTAATAAGGAATTTGACGGGGAAGGATGGATATTCAGGTCAATAAAAAAAAATCTTCTGGTGCAAAGAATGATTAAAATACCGTGACATATCATGCTTTTAAGACAACTTTTCGATCGCAATTGGAATATGACTTCCATTTATTTTTCGTTAAATTCGTCCTACTTCGTAAAACAAACTCCTTCATTATCATTTAATATTAAAAACAAATAATATTTTATAGAAATAGCAGTTTATATAAAATATTTTTTTAATTTGCATCCATTTTTACTACTTTCGAGTATATTTACGTTTTTTTAATTTTATAAGAGTACTTTGCATTCCACGGAGAAACAATACATTTGATTTACGATCACTTTCACAGCGGTCTTCAAATAGCCAAAATGGTATGCACACATAAATTTGGACTGAATACATACTGAAGGTGTTTTTAATAAATAATAAAATTAATGATACCTCAATTAAATTCATTTCAAATTTCAATTTCACTATTTCAGGAATATACTGTAGCGCAGTATATGTACTTGTACGCATGCAACAAAGCTTATGTGTGGCTTGAATATGGAGCCCTTAAAAGATGCCCTCACCCCGGGTCTCAGCTTATCATAAACGGATGTGGCAGGACGGAGGGTCTGGTCCGCCGCGACCCTGGTACAGTACAGTATTCAGAATTTGCCTAAAAGGGGAGGGGGACTCAAGAGTTGAAAATGAAGAAGTTTGTTACAAAGGCTCATATGTTATTTTCATTCAAAATGTTTAATATTAATATAAACCCAGCACCAACTCAAGTCATTGATCCACGCATTACATCAATCATCCTTAACATAATTTAATTCACAGTAATGTTTTATTTTTCAGTATAATGTTTTTAAAGAATGGATGGTCCGAACCCTTTGACTACATCCTTTGTCAATGGTGAAGTAAAAAAAAAAACATAACATAAATGAAATAACAAATACAACTGTAGATCAAAATAATTTTGTTAAAAATGACTTTTCGATCCCGTTGTCCGTCAAAGGGTTCCATCGACAACATCCTCTCGCTTTTTCGCGCGCAGCTCAACGGTTCATTTGCTCATCAGAGCCCTGCGTGTCGTGGGGCGATACCAGCTCGTCTCTGCAGACCTATTTTTACGGCCCTGCAACATCCAGGCGAGAGCGGATGGCTCTTGACTGCTCCAGAGGTTGCGCAGACTCTGTCGCAAAGGCGCGTGTGCAAGCGCTCGATTCCTCTTCTCGATTTGCCTCCAATGATCCACCGAGAGTCTCCAATGCATCGCATTGGAGACGTCCGATATATTTTGTATCGTTCACTATTTACTTATAATCAGTGGCGGATCTGTACGGTAATCAAGGAGGGCGGGGGGGTGTAACCGGGTAGCATTTCTGTTTAAAAATTTTACAATACAAATTTTATAAATATTACATTTAAATAAAATGCACCAAATAAATCATTAACAATCTGGTATTATTAATAATAATAACAAATATAACTAATAACAATTATTAACCTGGTAACACTTAGTAAGTCATTTATCAACTTCAATTTTATCTGTTTCGAGTTCAGGTCCAATGGGGGTGGAGGCTATAGCCCCCGCAGCACCCGTGGTCCCCCCTCCTATAGATCCGCCACTGCTTATAATATTCTGGACAGAATTGGCAAAATATTGGATTCCACTTCAGTAATTATTACGTGATACAAATCCATTTAATACTTCACACATCCTCTTTTTTAACTATAAAATTCTTTATTGAACCTTTAGAGCCACAAGGGAATTAAGAAGGTATTTATTTTGCCGACAGATTTCGATAGAAGAATCAAAATTCAAATACATAACAATAAAATAATGTGAATGTCCTGATTCGATACCGTATGATTCCCGAAGAAGCAATTTTTAATCATTGAGAATTGCCATATTAAGTTATGTAACGTAAAAATTTCCATTTTAACACATCCTCCGTTTCCTAGCGCACCAATAACAATATCTCTTATCTCCGTCCCTCCCAAGAATAACTGCTCCTCTCATTTAGAATTTTTTTGTGTGTGTGAATTTCAGAAAATTCGTGAACAAATTTTGATATACTGACTTAATGGTTCTTTCCTCATAGCTCTTGATTCTCAGTAAGGAACTGAGTATATGGATTACATTAACAACTAACTTTAAGGTTAAGGAGCGTCCTATAAAACGTAGTGCTTCGTAACATGAAGGCAAACACCCCCGTATCCCGCCGTGACGTAGCTGAAACAAACAACACCCTCCCCCGGGAGTTGCGTTACATAATTGATATACGGTCTCTAAGAGAAACCTATTTGAAATAATGGGTTTATTTTAAAGTCATGATACTCAAGGTATAACATATTGAACTAACGTTTTTAGCTTAGTATCATTTAAGGAATAATAAAAGACTTTCTTCGTCCGCTTTCTCGGAATTTTATTGCATTCAGTTCTTATTTCTCTTTCTTCATAACTATTTAGTATCCATCTGAAAAGGGCAATTTCTTGCAGTTGTACCAAAATGCTACCTCATCATTATAATAAAACAAATGATTATGAATTTATAATGATAATTGTTATTTCCTAACGTCTGGCGATGTTCGAGTCTTAACCTAGCTGAAAACCTCACTCTTCGCAGGACGAACGGGAGCGCGAGGATTCGATCCACGCTCTCTAGACCATCAGGAGCGAAGAAGCTATCTCTGTCAGTGGCTTGATGCAAACATTTTTGTATCTGCAATATAAAGATGAAAATACAAAATGACGTCTCTCGAAAAATTTGAACTTTATGATGAGAAAAGAAAATATTCGATAAATACGAAAAAGGTAGGATATTACCAACACAACAGTAACGACCACTCAAGAAGAAACAAACAAACAAACAAAGCAAAAACGAGGAATTCGACAAAACTGAAACGTGACGGAAAGCGCTATGTACGTATATTCGTTAAAACAAACAGTAAAGTCTTTCAGCTATACACATGTGGGGAAAATTCTCGAAGAAAACTCCATGAAGCACCAACTTTATTAATGTACAAGTAAATTGCAAATATAACTAATTATACGCCCAAATATCTCCACCGGAGTATTTCTCATTTGAATATTCTCGTACTTAAACTAGTACGTATAAGCTCATAAAAAACTTAAGGTCGCTCTGCCGGGTAATGTTAGTGAAATCATTGAAAACTCTAATTATCATTTTTCTTGATAACTATGTACGATATATTTATGAATAATATTAGAAAGTTATAACAATCTAATTTGCAGAAAAGAGTTACTTATGAAGATAGATAAATGTGACTTCACGCAAATCACAGAGTCTAGTGACCTGCCAATAAGATTATTATTATTAGCATGACCTGCCACGAAGATGGTGGACAGTTCTTTGAGTCTAAAACAACTGCGAACAGCACACTGCTCTCCAGTTAAATATCTCTTCTCTATGAAAACTTATCACAAAAATTAATACAGACTTCCGACTACTTTTTAAAGAAAATTTTGCTTTTTAAAACATTTGGAAAGTAATTTATTTCCGAAAATAAATTCATTTCTCATCGGAGAGAGTTATTTCATCCGTTTATTAAATAACTCATAACTCACGAAAATGACCGGCGAGGAATGTTTTGAAAGTTAGAACTAATAAAAATCACATAGTGAGTCCGTACACAAAATTCACGACGCTTAAAATATTTAACTCTCCTTAACAAATTAACATTGACCTTAACAAAGAGTTGATGCCCAACCAATGTATTAAGGTATTTTTAATGTATGATATTTGTCAGGAATGTCATTACACTTTTCAAGCTATTCACTTTCCTCGGGATAGGAAACCACGGTGAAGGGGCGGGAGCTACGTTTCGTCAAAACCCCATAGCAGCAGCACGCGAGTGTCGCTTCGTATCTTTCATCATGTCTTGTTTCTTCTGCCGAAACTTTTTGCTCCGTTTCGAGAGAAGTCTTCGGCTGACCCACTCACGTTCCTCCCGGGAACGAACCGCAGAAGAGGAAGAGGGAGACGGAGAGGAGGAAAAAAGAAACAGGAGAGAGGGGGGATTAAGAGAAGAAACACCGAAGAAATTGGGGACGAAGGCAAAAATCGGTCGCGATTCGAGTAACAAAAGTGTGATTGTGTAGAAACAAAAGTGACACCGAGCACAAGCTACGAGTTCTTTCCAACCTGATTTACCAATTTTCCCCATGCGACAGAACCACATTCGAAACAAAGCTTTCTAGGGAAATTGGGACAAGGCGCAACCCAAACCACGTGACTCAATTTACGACTAGCAAAATGCACCTGCTTTGCTTTATAAAAATTCACACATTAAGGAGAAAAATATAAACTTATGTCTGCATATATCATCATCGACAGTTGTGGTCTTCGCTTCCAGAATCCCGCTGAGCGACAGAGCGTGGGTTCAAACCCTGCTCGGCCGAACTAGGTGAGGTTTTCAGCTGGGATTCCCCTCATCTCTCCTTCTCAATGCCGAAGTCACGCTTAGGTGAAAGAGCAGGCCTCGAGGTCTGAACCTCATAGCCAAAAGACACTAGATAAATACCTAAATATCATAGAAAATAGGAAGGTCGAGGAGCGTAGGGCAAATGTGGGGTCCCCGACGTCCCTCACCTCTTCTTCACACTCTTCCTCCCTTCCTCGTAATTAGTAGGTTCACATATTAAATCAAGATATGAAAATATTTTAATATTCGTTAAAAAAAATATTTTGTCATAGAAGCTCAGAAAACATATTAATGTCCTCAATGAAAAGATAAATCATAAAGTGTTTTAAATTATACAACAAATATAGATTTGTATGCTACACAACTGAATTTTTGGACACTTACTGTTATTATGCTAAAACGTATAAGTATATCATCAATTATTTATCGACAATTAATCACCTTGCATAGACATTTGAACCCTGAGAGTAGAAATATTAATTCCCAGCGAGTGAAGTAAATTTGAGCTTTTGTTTAATTCGAAAAAAAGGGACGATTCATATTATAACGCAGTCATTAAAATAAATCACGTATTTTAATTATAATACCAATCACGTAGTCAATACCACAGAGATCGCAGATACTGTAGGGTGGGGAGTATTCCCCGTGCGTAATATAAAAAAGAGTGGGAATATGCCTAATTTATGAACCATCATTCTCAACAAAATTATTCAAAATGAAATTATGTCATGAAATTGGATTGTAAAACATATTTTGTTATTATTACATAGTTTTGTATAACATATTCTGGACAGAAGTCAAAATATTGGATTCCTGTTTATTAATTATTAAGGGAATGTCGTAAAAATCCATTTTATACCTTTTTAACTATGAAATTCTTTATTGATCGTTTTAAATCATCTAGTGACGAGGGAAGTAGGATGGTGTTTATGTTTTCGAAAGGTTGGATAGGAGAATCAAAACTCATAAGCATAGCACATGGTTTGTGAATAATAAAATTAAAAAAAAATCAGTTAAGTACAAGCAAACACAATGCGAACAGGCTTGCGTTCTAACTGCCTGATTATGTAAGATTGAATATATTTCTTGACCGATTAATTATATTAATTCTTAATAAGAACATTACTTAATAAGAATATTTTTTTAAACTATTCTTAATCAGAAGAAACCAAAAAATTCCACTATGCTACATGGATGCAATAAGAATCGAAACGTCAAGATAATATTTTTAAAAAATTTCTTCCCCTTCGACCAATCCTCAAGAAAGAATAGTTTTAAAGAATATGTAAAACAAATGAATCGTATCGATGTCAATTCAGTTGAACAACAACAAAATAAAATAAAACAATGTGAATGACCTGATTCAATATGCTATGATTTCCGAAGCAGAAACAATTTTGAATCATGCCTTAAGAATTGCGAGTATAACAGGAGTTTCAACCGGAAGAAAAGTATCGCCTGCATATTGCACAATGCATTAAAATGCATCACAACAGTAAAATCGTCCTCCATGAGGAATGGAATTAATGAATAAACTCATTAAGAGACATTAAACCTCCGAAGCACAACAAGTTGCTTCACTTCAAGGTCAAGTGCAGACGGAGTTAAGCCTCTGCAGCGATGTCCATGACGAAGCATGCAACACGATCATTGAATGCAACTCAAGAGGAATTGCACAAGGGATTGGTCAGCAATAGTCGTCGGCACGATTCTTTAATTTTCAAAAGGAAAGTCCAATAACGCTTTCTCATATCGTTCTCTTAATTCTACAACTTGCTCGATTTCTTACGAATTGAACCTTTGGTGGACCTCCTGATAAGGACGTAGCCAAAGGGGGGAGGGGGTAGAGTCCGGACCCCTCCCCCTATTCCTTAAAATATATACTGAAAAATAAAAAAAAAATCTGAAAGGATTGTTGATATAATGTATGCTTCAACACTTAAGTTGGCGCTGAGTTTATATTCACATAAACATTTTGAATTTAAATAAAATAATAAAGATAGTTTTATTTACACCTTAGCCCCACCCCCTCTTTAACAAAATCCTGGCTACTAGTCCGTCTTCTAGTCTCAAGACGAAACAGATACCTCTGGAGCATGTTGCTAACATAGATTGTACATTTTTTCATGTGTTACAATACATTTAAGCTTATTTTTAATTTTTCTCTTGTAAATGTTACAATGTGTCTTCCAACTCTTTTTCATATTTTCTGAAGTTTTCATCAAAATTGTTAGAACCGTTTTTTGATGAAAATTGCAAATACATTCCCACATACATAAATTAAACGCACTACTCCCTTGACAGCATACGATATTCTTGTGAGGTACTAAGTACAATTCGTTCAATAATCACTGACAAAAAATATACACTTGTGCAGAGAAAGATGTCGAGCCATATTCACATCAAATCACCGTTTATGCGAACACGTTTTCATTCCTGGAGGGAATAAACTAGTTATGTACCTTCAGACTGAGTGTAAACAGTGTTATCCCCGGGTCGAGAGATGACGCAGTTGTGGAAGGTTCCTGCGCCGATAAAATTGGAATAAAAGTTAAAAATTAGGGAAAAATACTATCCATCATGAACGAAATTTGAATTCCAGTTACTATATATCGTAATCTTGACAAGAAAACGATAAGAGATGCAAGAAAATCCTGCACTAGGATTCGTGTTTTTTACAAAATTCTCGTAACTTTGGACTATAATTCATTAAATTAATAAATACTAAAATTTTTGTCCATCACAAAAATAAATGGATAAAGAACAAGAAAATATAAACAAAATATAAAAAATATAAAAATAAACATTACAAAGAATTAGTAACATTTTGAATCGTTAGCAGTATAAAGAATTTTTCCATTTTTATTTCATCCAGTGAAAATAAAATTTGCATTTCTAACACACTTATAGAAAAAACTGACTTCAAATTGACCAAACCCTGCGCCATTAATTGGAATTTATATAATCAAGAAAAGAATTCTGTATGCTTTGTTCAACGGATATTCTATTATCATAAAATTCCAAAAGATAGGTTTAGTTTTCCCTTTTATTAAAATAGTCACGAATTCTCGAAATAAACCCAACAAAATATCAACAACAAGTCGGCATTGTGTCCTAATCGTGTTTGGTTATTCAAGACATCTCTATCGTTTTTGATATGAATTTGAATAGTTTTAAACAACAGAAATTCCTTTTTACAAAACTACGATATACTTCCATTATCCTGGCCGTGAGTATTTGCATGTTTAGAACAGAGAAATGAGTCCATAAAATCAGTTCTTACGATTTGAGATTACGTATCATGTTCAGCCTCTAGAACACATTACAGTCACTATCTTTCGGCCACTTGCGCTTCAGACAGTTCAGTTGGTTAATCCGTTATAAGCATATAGGTCTGCATTCAGTTCTAATGCGAATAAATTCACTCTGCATGATGAGCTATTACAGCTCAGGTAAATAATTCTTTAACAGATGATACTGTTTAATCAATCACAGGAACTACTGTTCTTTACTTGTGTCACTCGGGAAAGAGTATTGTTACAAATTGCAAGATTAAAATTATTTAACATACTTTAGAAAAGGTATGAATAATGATGATTTTAATAGACGAGTAGGTATGAATAATGCCAGCTTTTAATAGACGAGTAGGGCACTGAACCAATAATTTATACAATCCGAATCAATTTCACTACAATTAACGTCCATTGTATAATCAAATTAAATAAATAATGACAGACTTACGATCTTTTATGGACGAATAATATATATATTTTTTGTGGAAAGAGCTCACAACTTTTCGACTTCGTCAGGTGATCAAATAATAACGAATTATAACACGAAACATACCAGAACAATTTAATGTTTTATATCATGTTAAATTGTTCTGATTTTTTGTTTCTTGTTAAAATCCGAATAAAAATCCGAAAACAATATAAATTCCAAAAATATTTCATTTTGCAAACCTTCACTCGAATAATGCAACGGAAGAATGAGAGTCACATATATAATTTTTTTTCCCTAAAATATTTGCAAACTCAAAATCACGTTCAAATGCTGTCGATGCACAGCGATGTCCAAGAAGCATCGTCTCCTCGAGGTCACAATTCCAACCGCCACCTGAGTCATGCTCTCAAAACACGTGGGTTATGAACGACGGAAATTCTTTGCAAATGCACACGAATTAAGTAAATATGAACACACTATTATAATTGGTGACTAAAATATCAGATACTCGAGTTGAAAGATAGAAAACAATAAAACAATACAGGAGGGTGCAATTGCGGAACAATTTTAGTTCAAATCGTTTCAAATAGCTATACATTTGTTTCAAGCATTTTTTTGTTTGTTTTGTTTTTCATTTTCACAACAATGATCTCAGATTGTGTGCTGTTATTTGAATAAATGAAGACACGAACAATGACACGAATTAACTTTCAGATAAGTTCGCTTGTTTATGCATCCACACGATTAGAAAAATTGCAGATTTGAGAACAACTTTTTTATTTTAATCCCTCCAAAAGGGCACTTTGAACGTACAGACGTTAAGATGTCAGGGTAAAAATTTTAGAAATACTGGCTCAAAAATGATCGACATGAACACCAACATAAATCCCAAGAAGCAAACATACTAGTAGTTGCCGGACAATGCTCTTACCTTGGCAGTGGTTGCTGCCTCGACGTCGTCAAACCGGCGTGTTGCCTGTTTCTGCTGCCGTCGCCGCCGCTGCAGAGGTGAGCTGCTACGTCCTTGAGACTGTGTCGTCCGTCTGCTGCCGTCGTTGAGCGACTGACTGGAAGACGGTTTCGCTCGGCGCTTGCGTCCAATCGAACACCCGCCCGCCTTCGGGTCGCGTGTCGCCATTGGTCGATCCCCCACACGCTGCGGCGGACGTGTACACAGTGGGCCTATATGGCGTGTCATTGTGGAGAAAGCAATGTGCACAAACACAGGAAGTGCTACAGAAATTTGTTGTTATTGGAGTTGGTTTTAGATCTGTGGTTGCAGAAACTGATCTGTGAGGCTTATGTAAGAAAATGTGTTCATTATGGAGGCTCCGAATAATGAATCATTTACGGTAGAAGGGGAAAATAAACCAACTTTGTCATGCTTTATCTCTGTCAAAAAGTAAAAGCATCTGTTATCGTTTCACATACCTCAGCCAATATTTCATTATCTACCAATATATTATCATAAAGGAGAAATGACTGTAAAAATGTCAGTTTCCGTTTTATCATTACTCGTGTTTCAAAGACATTCCTAGAGAAATTATCAGTTAGTCCGGTAACAGCAAGTATTGCATTCATTGGGAACAATTCCCTTTTTGAAATAAGGTTTATTTGCTCAACATTATTCACGTTTGGAATTTTTCTTGGCATATCAAAAACTTAAGTATATTTATCTCACGGACGAGATATTCTATTTTTACATTGTCGTTTTCAAACGTAGTAAGTTGAGTTCAACGAAAAGGTATCGCAAATTAGTCATTTGTTTTCCGAGAAAACGTACATATTACACAAAAATAAAAAAAAGTGAAAATAATAATAGTAGGTCTAAAAGAAACTAACAAGCAATGAAATAAACAATTTTCAATGCGCTTGAAAATAATGAAGTCATGCAGCTCGCGTATTGAATATAAATGTTATTTAACTGGACAGTTTTCTTACCAGATATGGAAATCGTAAAAAATATGGAATTCATACAACAAATTTCAACAAACCGATATCAATGTGAGTCAAATGTCCCCATGATAATAAATTATTATTCGATATAATAGAGATCAAAGTATACAGCGTATATTCAATGCTAAATGCAAATTACTGGTAAATACATTATTTTATGCTCCTTCAATTATATATTAAATAGTAAATGTAATATGTTCTTTAAAACTGTACCTTTCCCCTCACCTCCATCTTGTTCATTCTGGATTTAATGATTATTTTTTATGATAAGTTTCTTCGTTTCATTCTAATGAAGCTGGCAATTAGAATGAGAGAGTTTCAGATCATAACTAAACAATTTGTATTCTTCACAATACCTTTTCATTTAATTGCGCACAGGTGTTCAATGGCATTACAGTGTAATTGTGTACACAACTTTCTCAATAATTGTCTTTATTTTCTAATAAATTAGGTGTTTTCAGCTCGGTCCTAAGTCAAATAGGAGCACCGATGAAAACTACACACTAAATCTCCCGCAGAATTAAAAGCAATATAGATTACAATGTTTATTTCTTTTAATATGGAACCAGTTCTTTTCCGCAATGATATTACTCTGTGCACCCACATAATTGTGATACTACATTTTTTGTATATTTTTTACGTATGCTAAAAAAAGCATGGACCTCTGCTTTCTCTGCTTTCAACTGAAAAAACACCATTCGCATATCCTGACCCATAAGATTTTCTGCGGATGATTTTTAACTATGTGAAAAAACTGGTGAAATGCCGCACTTTTTTTCAGGATTCTTGACAAAATTTGCACATATTGTAATAATATTGAGAGTTTAATTTTATTTATAAATAAATTAAAAGGTTTATTAACTTTGCCAACGTTTCGGGTATTTTATTTACCATCATCAATGCTATAAAGACTTAACAGTATCTATTACCATCTCTAGATTACAAAAAAAATTGCAAATTTTCACGGTATAAAAAGTTTTCACAGAAAAAATTATAGAGTATGTTATTGTATATTGTAATATTTTGTAGATAGTTATACAGAACACTGATTTTTTAAATGTTTATTGTGAAATTTTTTTCTCGTTTTCTGGCAATCTGGAGATGGTAATAGATATTGTTACAAAATAAAATTAGCTTGTTTAGTCTCGCCAACCATATGTCTTTTGTAAATAAAATCAGTTGATGGTTAAATAAAATCAGTGAAACGTTGGCATAGTTAATATATCTTTTAATTTACGAGCAAGCCCTCAATACTGTATTTTTATATCTCTTTTTCGATGTCTATCAATACCCACTCTTTCTGTGTATTTATGAGAGATGAAATACAGTGAATAGAGGCAAAGTTCTGTTCCACGGACACTAAGTATCCAATCCATCATTATTCATATTCGATTGCGATTATATTATTACCACTTACAAATGTTAAAAGCTGAGACAAAAAATTCTTGGTTTAACGTGGTGTCAGCTCTGATGTATTAACGTATACAGTAGAACCCCTGTTAACCGGTCTCGAATCATCCGGTTTAACGGACCTATCCCTTGGAACAGTTGTTTTTTTTTCTACATACGTACATATATTACATTGTGTACATAGATTAGGTTTTCAATGTTTATGTAGTAATAATAATAATTTATAAATCTGCAAGTGAGCAATGCTCGGTGGCAGATGGAAAACGTAATAGACATAATAAGAATATACATAATACGATAATGTGAAATAAAAAAGAATCTTCGCCCAAATATCTATAAAATACACTCACACGGAATAAAATGTTTAGAAAATTAGTACACAATAAGCGAGAAGGATAATACACCTAAGAAATTAAAAAATTAAATTAGGTCCATATGTGTGAATATTCACATACGTGCAAAAACACATTCTTACTAACAAACAGATACAGACACACACTCATACGTACAAGCACGCTTTTATATACACACATGTATCATTACTCCTCCTATAACCTTAATATAAAGAAATTGCTCTAATATAATTAAAAGAAATTAATAACTATAAAAAGAACGCCAAAACAGGATTGCTGTGAACAGTCACGTTCAATTCACATCACTACACTACACTACGCTGCACTGCAATTCTATTCGCTCTGAGCATTTTCTATACCCTTAGACACATTAACTTCACTACACTGCTCACTTCGTAATGTTTCATTGTTACGTCTTCGTTTATGTATGTATACAGTACAGTACATGTATATAGTATATACAGTACAATAAAATGAGTTGAAATGACATCTCACTTCCTTCTTTATTCGTGACAACCTGATAAAGTTGTAGGTTCTTTGTGAACGAAAATCGATTTTTCGCGGGTTAACTTCGGATTAACCGGAGAAACCGGTAACCGATTCGGGGGTTCGGTCCCGACCTGCGGAACAGTCGAGTTGTGTACCTGGAAAGCGGAATGCAAGGATTATCCCCGCCAATAGGGTCGAGTTGCACACGCTGGTTGCTCGAAGGGTCCTGTCGAGTTGGCCTTTCACTGAGACATTGCAAGACGCTCAATAAGTCATACCATTTTTTAATATTTGTTACTTATTTTTGTTATAAACAATCTATTAGAATCTGCTTCAAATTTAACGAAAAAAGAGTCAAAACTCGACCACATTGCGTTAAATCGTAAAATATTTATTGGTTAATCTATATATACACACTGGCAGTAATACATACTTTCAAAATGTAAAATACAATTTATTATTTTAATCCAATGGTAATTTAAATTGATACATGACGTCTATGTACTTATTTAGTAAGTGTACAACATTTTGACAAACTATTTGATACGTTCGTTATTTCTTTACAAAACAGATTTATTATACGTCGCAATTGCTTATCGATGCCAAAACTTTTGTTTGATGTATAACGATCGGTGATCGGTGGGTTCGATCACCGACCCAATTTGACATCGTATTACCTCCTAATGCTATTAAATGATGTCGATATTTTGTTTTCTCATTTCAAAGATAATTTTAAGTACTAAAATACTGAGGAGCCATATTTTAATTTAAACTTCTAATTTTTTTTTAAATTAAGTTTTTAATTTTAATTTCTCTCCATGAGAAATGCATTGAAAATGTGTCCAAAGTTTGAAAAAGTATGAAAAGACTGGAAAAGTCAGGTAACTTTATTTGTATTTGGATACCTGAAGTAACGTAACTAAGATTTTTAAATTCGGTTTCTAAATAAGCAAAACGAGCTATAAGAAAGGGTGAATATAATTTTGACTTAGTGAATGTTATAAATGAACAAATAATCTTTAAAACTACTGTGTACTAGCAAAATAGCATTTATCTAGAATATCATGAGATTTGAAGTAAAATGTGCGTTTCGAGTTTTAAAAAATATGTTCTTTGTAGGTGTTTTATTTTTCAGCGAGGAAAAACTAAGTCATTATTTTATTTTTACATAATACAATTTTGCGAAGTTTCAGAAAAACGAAATATTCTAATGACATTTTTATCAACTTAAATTTGTAATGAACCCATAAAATACAATCGTTGCACCACCTTGCGTCGATTCCTTTCTATTTTTTATTGGTATATTTATTAGGGCTATTAATAATAATTTTCCCTTGTGTAACTAACAATTTGTTTGTCACAGAAAATCTGTATTGGGAAACCACGAAACGTAAGAAAACAGCCGCACAGCTAACATTCAACAGTTATCGTTAAATCTATTGAAAAATCTTTAAATTTATTTACTGTTCTTAAAGTTAAGAAATAATCTAAATATAACTGAATTGTAGTAGAGATTAAGCGCAGGGAACCATTAAGCGATGCCCTCTGTGATGGCGAGATACCACGTGCTGCCGTTTTACGAACTATAATAATATCAACGAAACAATTCCATCATATTCAGACTTTCTTTGGTTTAACATAATTTTGAACACGACGTATCGACTGTGGGCACAGTCCTATCCAAGATAATAACAAGTTTTAAATTTAAATAAACAAGAAACATTTCTCAAAATAGTCCGGAAAATGATGAAATTGTTTTATTGAAGAACGAACTATTCTCTATGATATAATAATATCATTCTTTAAGGTGTCGGATATTTTTTTTAAGTTCATGAAAGTGTTTATCTGACAAAAACATTAAAAAATCTCAAACCGTAACTTTCTAATATTGTATTCTAAATAAATATTAATATGAGTTTTTTAACTTTTGAAGAAAAAAAAAAGATGAATTGAATAAATGTGTTATAATGCTCTTGCTATAGCTTTCGAGGTGGCAAAGAATGGTCATAGGACCCACGGTTGTCTGCGAAGACAAGGAGAATAACGCAGGAACTGACCTTGGGGCGCAACTCGACACCGACCTCCCGCGAGACCCTTCTAACCCTCTTAGACATTTCTTGACCACGGTGCCCAACTACACCGTACCCCCGACCAGACGTGTTAAGATGGGTTTTAGTGCACATCTGCTTTATTAGTTGTAATCTTATCGCTATGTTTTGCTAAGAAATATTGCTGAGTTTTCGTCAAGTAAATTGATCCATTTCCCTAATCTATCATTTTAGTAGGTACTATTTAGTAATTACATAGACAAAATATAGAGAGAGTTCTTAAGAAAAATATTTTCATTGCTTAACGGATTGGGTCCGAGGAACAAGTTTCTTTAGCATCGCCACGTCTGTCTCTTATACNGAACAAGTTTCTTTAGCATCACCACGTGATAAGGATATTCCCCCCTCGATTATCCTCGGCTGAAAGGAAAGTCGAAATCCACATTCGTTAAATCTAGGAAGTTCGTAAAATTATGCAAGCGAAAATATTCCGTGTTGTAAAATTGCGTTTAAGATTATATTTTGTGATTTGTGGTTGACTTATGTTGATGATAGAGCTATGGGGACATTTTTAATTTTGCCGCATCAAAAATTGATTTACGTTATTCCGTATCTTGCTTTAATTTACGTTTCTCTATGACTGTGCTGTTTATTTGAATTCGGGAATGCATCTTAAAAGAATGTTTTCTCTAGGTTTTTTTCTTCGCTAAAATAATATCCAGTCGCACCACAGTACGGACTGTACCGATAGCACAGTCGAAGTACCACTACTACTAGCCATCACTACTAGATACGATGGCTAGCAATTCCGGTAATATATTTGTAAATACTTTGTTAAATCTACGGAATAAAAATATTTCTATTCTATTTCTATATTTCTAGTATAATGTGGATTTTTTACGTATGAGTAGTATATGGAAAGTTTTGTAATCGTGAAAAAATTCAAAAGCGAGATTTCGACGGAAATATCCGTTTTAGCGATCCCTGATTCTGAGAAAGTGGTTTTTGGTATAACGTCAGTCCGTCTAATTTTTACTTTAAAACAAAGGGTACTTCACATGAAGGTCAAAGTACTCTTTTGAATGATTCTCAAAAACGACTCCAACGATTTTGCTTCAATTTTCTGTACGCAAAGTACAATTATTATGCATTACATCCGCATTAGCGGTATTTCACTTCAAAGTTTGGTATAGACGCAATAAAAGAATTTCTGTCTGCTACACTTACACATTAGTTTACTGTTTCAAGGTTGAATAATATTCAGAAGTGTAATTAGGCTAAGTTAACGTAGAATATACTTTTCGTAAACTGAAATGAAAGATATGATAACGATAAACTACATAGGAGGACTGCAGATAAGAAAATACATCAATTTCTGTCTACAACGAAATTACATTTACATAACACTTTTACGATATTTTTTGTCATTCTATGCTGCAGATGGAGAAACGTATGTGTGAGAAGGTATATGCAAATGGTTTTGCACCACTAGTTCAGTCTACGGTACTTTCCAGTACGTAGAATAGTGCATTCTTTCGGCAATTAATTTTTCTTCCTAGAGTTCTGTGCCTGTGAAGATTGAATGAAGAGCCTCCTCCTCTGCTGGTGTGAGTTGGAAAGTTTCCTCAACCAGATGGCATCGTCGACGTTTACCATCTGTTACAATGCGATTTTAAAAAATATATCTCGTGTTGTCGTGGTTTCACAAACAAATTTGATTTTTTTTTTGCGAGTAAATCAGTTTGAGTGAACAATACCTGGTCACTAAGCAATATAGAAGAGTCTCTATATCATGTTACTAGGAGACCTCAACGACAAACCCCTTTCCTCAGAGCAAAATATATTTTTCAAATTCCTGAGAAGAAACTTCGCTGACACATCCATATATACGCATCCAGTTCGCTTAAAGGACATCGCACTCTGGAAACTATTTCGATTTCACTTAAGTCGCCTGAAAAGTTGACAGATAATAGAATGATGTCTACCCCAGAAAATCAAAAGACTAGCTTCTGTAACTGTGTGTAACTAATATTCTGTATTGAAATACGAACGTATACTTTTATAAGCAACACATTTTATTTATATCGATGATATGGTAGATTCTCCTTTTTCCCATCCGCTAGTTGTAGGCAAACAGAACAGTTATAAATTATGTATGACAATATACAATGGAATATTATGTAACTCACGAACAATTCACAGACATGTCAGTGCTTGTAGGGACACAAGTAATCAAGTAATTTTTTTTTTCAGATAAATGAGTCGAGTAGCTACCTTTATTGATCTAGTTTTAAATGGTGTTATCTCGGAAAGGACATGGTCAAAGATGAAACAATACGAAACCGTCAATACACATTTTCTCTAAAGTACGATTATTCATTCCTGTCATTTACTCTGTCCGATTACACGGAAAAGGAACTGAAATTTTCTCGGACATTTTCGTAGTAATGAATATGATAGAAAAGCAACAGAAATAATTTATTCGAAAAAATGAAATGATTTTATCAATGTCACATTAAGTAAAATATACTACGATAATATGAAATGAATAGGATGTAGATCTCTGATTTCTTTTAAAATAATTTCCACGTCTCTTCGAATCAGGCTCAGTCCAATGATATTTCGATCGTACTTCTATCGACCGATTTTGATAACTAAAGAACGAATTCATTCGCGCAATTAAATCTCAAACATACGAGTACGATATACTGTTTCCTTTTCCAATGCCAAATGTTATTTTCATAGGGTTTATAGATTGTATAAACCAAATATTCGTGTCAAATTTTCTTCTGTGTTATGTTTCGGTCATTTTACATTAGTACAGGTCAATTTACTAAAACAATAATAAAAGAAAAATGGGAAAATTGGCCTAAAACTAATCCAAATGTCCTAATATGTAAGTTCAATTTAAAATTACTCTCTCTTTCTTTTGGACTTCAATAAATGATTGATATTAAACCTATTTATTTCAACAATTCTTAAAACTTCGCAAAAGAATCGTAATCATCCGGATTAATGCTTGTTGACTTGGAGAGCGGCATTAAAATGTTACCTAGTGGTGGCTCAACGTAAAACAGTTTATTGTTATTCTTTCTCGACGATCAAAGCCTCCCGTGGTAACTTTCCCTTGTTCACTTTCTCAAACCACAAAGAGATCGTCTCATTCTTAGATCCCATTGCTTGTTATTGGTGTGTTCAAACGGTTCCAGTTTCTCATTCAGTTTACCCTCGTAGTGGAATAAGAAAACGTTGTGCATCGTGGTGGAGCGGACGTTGGCCAGCCAATCAAATGCTAGACATTTTTTGAGAGGGAAGTTAAATCTGTTGTACAGAATTTTGTGATGTAGACGTGAAGCGATATACTAATGTGCCCGTTCCGAGAAATGGCTGAAATATGATTGGCTTGCACTGTACAAGCTCGGGACGGGCACACCAATCTTATTCCACTTACGATTTCTTCACAAACGAGGACTAAAAGATAGAGCAAACCGTTTTGTGTGGAGAAGAAGGTGAAACACGAGGATGTGGAATTGTGTGGAGGAACGGACAAGACATACAATTTTTGAGATCACGAACTAAGGGAAACGAACAAGAAAATTACAACAAAAGAGACACACAGTGCGTATAGATATTTCGTCACCCAGCTAGGACATATAAAAGATGCATTCAAAAATGTAACAAGAAGATGTATAAAGAGGAGTGAGTTTTGAGACTGACGTAGTGAAGTAATACAAAGCACAAAGGACAAGACAAAGAGGACAAGATTTTGTGTCCGCTTCCCGTGGCCGGGATACGAATACTGGTATAAACAGTGATTATGAGACGCTATAAGGGTTAAAATAAAGAAAGAAGAAAATAAAGATATTTAAGAGTCTTGTAATGACGCCGTTCTTAGACAAGGTGGTCATTGTAGCCATGATCAAATAAAGTAAATGAAATGACATGTGATATTCCACTATGGCTTACCCTCACCCCCTTTTTTTGTAAACTTTTCAAAATGTTTCCTTTTCAGGGTCTCACGGACCCTTGGGGTTCTTAAAGACGAGCTGTGCGACTTCACGCTCCGGTCGTTTATTATCTTGACTTATTATCTATTATCAAAATTAATGTTAATACAATCAAACGACTTATTACCTTTTCGTTTGTATTTAAATTACTTTAGATAGTTTTCTTAATAAAAATAACTAGATTTAAGGATGTAAATTGTGACAAACATTTATGAGAAGGCAGTTATACAATCGGTGCACTCGTTTGACTCCGTTCCCAAGAAGCGCGGCCTGCGATTAACAAAATCGAGATAAAAAAAATTAAACATTTCTTCAAAATGCCCGGTGAGCTCCATAAAAGTATTTTCTAAAATAATATATTTTTTTCAAGCTAAAAAAATTTATTTATTTAACTTCTAAAAGTAATTTATTCTATTTTAACTTTTGGAGAACAAGTGTATTTTAAAAGCTGAAATGGATATAAACAAGGTAACCGTAACTATAATTATTTCTACTTACCGTGAATATAAGCATATATTATTACATTCATTTATACAAATTTTAGGCATGAAAAGATTTCATTCTGTCGGCAGAACTCAAAGATAAAATCGCTTAGAAGCAGGATGAGCGGTTGTGACTTAGGAGCCAGTCTGGGTCGGGGAATGAATCAATCGAAACACCAAGATCTCTGGGAATCTAATCTCTGACTTAATACGGGTTGTAGGGGCCCCGTTCTCCCCAAACCAGAGCCCCCTCCCCACAATCTTAGACTCTCAATATATTGTTGTTGTTGTTTTTCAAATAATGGAATTGATGAGAGTTTGACGAATTTCGTTTTAGAGCTCGTCTAATTTTATCGATCAATAGTGAAGACTTACACCAATTTGACATAAGCTGTTTTACTGTTGTGTGGTCTTTTCCACCTAACAACCACTTTCGTTCAAGATATCTCAAGTTTTTACTCAACAAAATTTAAATCCTGGCCCGGGTTTTTCTCCGACTTTCCTTCGGGTAGAGGCGGATTTCAATTAGAGGCGATAATAACTCGTACATACAAAATAATTATTTTGTTGTAAATTACAAACATATTGATATTCTATTAATATTATAACTCGTAGCTACCTTTTTGATCTTATCTAGGAATTTCTGTCGAAATTTTTCAATCCGCCTCTGCCTTAGATCGGAATTGATGGGATGGTCCCTTGCTTGTTTCCGGAGAGTAAATTAGTTTATTGTCCTCCACGTGGTCGTACGCAGTTTGTACTGCTTTTTTGACAATAAATTTATTTTTCATTTTACTCAAGTTTCGGTACGTTTCTGTAGTCGCAGGCCTCATGTATGAACAGTGGCATGCGTACCTACACCTCATGAGACCCGGGGTGGGGATTGTTTTGGAGGACCCCTACACTTAACATTTTGGGCACCCTCATACACAAATGTGTTTTCATGCCTACTAAAACATATTTAAAGCTCTGATGTATTAAAAAGAACTGAAATTTGAGTTTTATTTTCTAAAAAGCTCAACTATTACATAGTTTACGGTTTTGCAAATGTTTCGGATAATATTTATTTTCAAATTTACGAGTTTAAATAATATTTAGTGCCCAATTTGGAGACCCTTTAGATGATGAATGGGGCGGGGCGGAACACCCCCTCCTCCTCCGTTTACTATAAACGTTTTAATTCAATTGTAATGTGATCATGGTGTAAATGAGTGCCACAGTATAAATTTTATTCCTTAATAATGTGTCTGGTCGTGTTTAGCAGTGTTTCCGAAAAAAATTAATAACTTATTATATTTTGCAAGTAGAAGTTTGAAATAAATAAATGTTGGTACGAACACAACAGTGATCATTCATTAAATAATAATTATATTTGTCACGCTTAGTTTATTTTCTAAAACATAGTGAAATCGACGTATCAGCAAAAACCGCAAAAATATCACGCTTTCTGAAACATTTCAGTTTTTACAAAATTAATATTCATTCATAAAAAATAATTTTGTAACTTGTGGATATGCAAAACAATATTACAAATCCAATGGTGGTAGCTGTGTTTTTCTGCGACTTTTGTTGTACGCTCCACAGCTGTTCGAAGTCAGGGGTGTATAATAAAAAAATCCGATGCGAGGTACGCTTCTGTGTGGGATTCCGGAGGGAACGCACGCCTCACCTCGCGATATCTGATTATTTCTTCTGTATTTGAGAGTTCGCTTATCGCGCGGAGACACGTGCTCAATTAACTCGGCCAGACTCCATTCGCTTGAGCTCAATTAACTTGGTAGTTAGCGTCAGCTGTATGAATGCCTTGTGACTATCGTGGTTGCGGCATATAAATGGAAAAGTGACAAAAAAGATCTTCTGGACAACGCCAATGCTGTGGTGATCACTCTACTATGTAAAGTCATCGATTGATAGTGTAATTGCTATGACGGTCAAAACATAGCGTGGGTATATACATCGTCACGACGTTAACATGTATTTTGTATATATATTTTTACTATTTTCTCTATAATTTGTCGTAACTCCAGGCAAAATGATGGTTATCAGGTGTGGCACATACACTGTTTTGGGTAATATCCGTGTTATTTGAACATTTTTTTGGAAATCACATGTAGCGGTTCGAATATTTCTCATATTTTAATTATTTGGCGCATTGGTTTCAACACAACACTTTAAATTTATTTTTTAAAGCTCCGGTAGTTGTAACATCAAACAAGTATTCTCATATTATTTTTCCTTAATTTCCCACGATCAATTAAGGGATTTAATCAGCTTTACGAGTCTCCTGAAAAAAATATTTGGTACTTACTAAACTTTTCCATTCACATGCCCTCAATTATGATATTTTAAAATTAATTTTCATACAAAATTAAAAACGGCGTAACGGGTGTGAATGTTACTAAATCAAACGAAACGCAATTGAAAAAAACTGCTTGGACAAAGCAAGAAGGCAAATTTGAGATTCGTAAGTTTTTTAATGGAATTACCAGGTATTACCAACAAAAAATTTATATTATATATTAACCGTATATATAATTCAATTATTAAATGTGTTAGAAGTCAGTGAAGGAACCACGAAGAGGGTGGTGAGAGTAAAAACGTTTACTTGCGTCCTACAAACCTCGCGGGCTGAGGCGTCCGCCATTTTCTTTTAAATCGACGCCAATGATTCTAACCACTACCTTCCAGTTAGCAGTCTAGAACCCTACCCTTAGGGATCCTCGAAGAATCTTCCCTCTTTAGTAATTCAGTGGTTCCCGATGAATAGATAAGTATTTAGGTGTATGTTTTAGTACCATTTTCACATTACAGATAGACTAAATGAAGCCAACGGACAATACTTTGATCTTAGTTGTTATAACGGTGAAATTGTGTGAATCGGCACACAAGCAATAGAATTTTTACCTGTTATCCATGATCGAAAATTTATCGGTTTCTGTGAAATCTGTTCTTTACTGGCAAGAGAAAACTGAAAAAGACCAGGCCACCAGTAATAACAAAAAACATTCAATTTTATTAGGAATTTTTTGCATGTTTCTTAACAAACAGCTGCTGACAAATGCAAAACAGAAGGGTCGTAGTCGCCAGTTACCTATGAGGAAGTCTATGAAATATTTTATGATATCCCTGAAATAACTATTAATTATTCATAACTCCTACATTCCAATCGCTATAAGGGAACTTAAGTTATCTCTTTTGTTTTCTCATTTATTATTTATTTGATATAATATAAACAATAGTTTGTCTGAATAATTTATTCAATAAAACACAGGTTCTTCACTTGCAGACCAATAGTTAAACACTATTAAAAAGAAAAGAGTTAAAAACACATTGTTTCGACAGTCTTCTTCAGGTGAATAAAAAAATTACATTAACAAAAAACAAACATTTCACTTATCACGAAAATTTAAAACATCGCTCATCACTAAAAAAACAAAACAATTACATTGACAATTGACATTGACTGTGAGTTTTTTTCGATACTGAAAGCTCGAACTGATTATATTTAATGTCATTCTGAAAACATAAATGTCAGCAATCCCCTGGGAATAACTACATCCCTCAATGAGAAACGTACATATCTAACCAGATAGAACTTTCAAAAGATAAACACTTTTCCCTTTATTAAATCACTTAGAAGAGAAGTTAGGGATACTAATGAGCATTGCACAACATGACAAAACGAGCAACATTAATGAAAATTGGTTTTACCAATTTAGATATGATTAGGAATTTCAGAAAGAATAATGGTAAACACAAGCCAAGTCACTCGTAACGGGCTAGTGCATTAAAGGAATTACCAATTTCTGGTTTCAGCGTAATCAATATCGCCTAGGAATATTCGGAAACCTTAAAATACCATCTAGTATTTCATCTTTGTACTTCACCTTTCATTAAACATGTGGTTTTTGGTAAAACACTTTTGTACACACAGAGTACACAAAACCCTGGAACCGGTTGGGGATCCCGGCTTCCCAGGTCCCAGATCTCCGGGACGTTTGGAGATGTGGAAAGTTGGCTGCAAAATGATGCTCATTTAAGACAATTTACGGCTGTGAAAGAAACTAATTTTCCTACGCAAAGAAAATATACCAAAAATATTCTTTTAATATACAACGCAAAGCAAAACTTAAAACCAAATTATTTTTACCCATCTGGGGAGAGGAAGTGTGCTCGAAGTCTTCCCGTTTAAACTCGCATTTGCCGAGTCATATTTTTGAATCAAGTAAGCTAGTTGTAATGGTTACTTCCACCATTGAATTTGGGCACTAACTGATGCAAACTTAATGCTTCTATTTAAGCTGTTTTTGAGTCGTTGATTAACTCAAAAACTCCTTCGTTTATATTGTCTATGAACATGATCTAATTTCTATTTCTGTTCTGTTATGTTAATTTTAACATTATACAATCAAGTGGTACAGTAGATAATAACATGGCAATAAATTGTTTGGTTTTTTAAATTTTTTAGTACATGAGATAGAATTTCAATCGATTTTATAATCCATCTCGACATACTAAAGATTTAAAGTCCCAAAATTCAGGTGATTGAATTTTTTGAAGGTACCTTGCGTAATTTCAAGAAAGTAAGTTGGTCTTGACATTAAAGGAAAACCTATGCATTAAAATACAACATAATGAAGTTTAGTTTAATCAATAACTTAAATTATTTTCAAGTCAAGTTATGGTAATTTTTATTTGTTTTACAAAGCTAAGGAGGTACAAAATTGCATCAAGTCACACCTGCGCTACCTCACAATACACAACTAAACTATAGTAGATCTTACTACTGCGATCTAGTGGTGAAGTTGAGAAGCATTAACGATGAAAGTCGTCACATGAAAAGTAGATGTCGCTAGTTGCCAAGAAGCTGATTTTTGATGCGTAAAGGTGACCGTACACAATGAGAAAGACAGAATAAAATTGTTTTCTGGCATTAACATGACGTTCCAACTGGAAATTTCCCGAAACATATCAATATTTCTGTTTCCTATGTAAGCGATGTGAAGAGCTAATAAACAATTCTGAGAATATTGAACAAAAACCTCAATATGTGAACATTGTTAATGATAAATTGTATTATTGAATAAATAGATTATTCGTAAAATAATTACGTTAGTTTGTAACATGATGAACTTAATAAGACTGAAAGGTTCTTCTGGGTTTCATAAAGGAAACAAACACATTATGAAATTGACGTAATCTTTCAGTTCATGAAATTTTCTTTTCACGTTTTGTTTGTTTGGTTGGTTGGTTGGTTGGTTGCAAGCAAAGAACACGAAATGTTAATTAAAATTATTTAAATTACCTCTCAACATATTCCAAACCTTAACATAACAACCTCGTTTTTTTCAACCTGATAGTTTTCAGCGACAGCACAAAAGTTGAAGAAACTGAGTTTTAGTTGAGGCCAATTAGATTTAAAAGAATGGATTAGGTTCCTCATATTGTCCCAATAGTTCAATTTACCGCTTTGAAATCGATTATGTAAGAGTGTAAGTATCCATTGCTTACATTTCCTCATCTTCACGAAGTCTTTGGGTTGAAGGAAATGGATCCTGAATTTCACAAGAGAGAAATTATACACAAAATATTAAATAAAATTGTCTTAAGATGTAACTACAGTATAAATTTAGTTCATGATAGCATTACACGATATATATCGAAATATTTAACTCATTATGTTTTCATTTTAACTCCAAGTAAATCGTTCAGTTTTACAGCTTAATTAAAATTATGATTATTTTTAACCAACAAAAAGGGATCGTGTCATTCATGATGAGCAAAAGGTCTGCAGAAAGGGAGTTATTCTTCAACACACTATTGTATACCACTTCTGTCAACTATTATATGCTTTATTGATAACTATCGGTCAAAAACTACTTACTCGGATACACATTTGTGCAGTCATTAAAAATCTAATCGAAATATTTGTGCGTCCCCAATTAAAGCGCACACATTGGATCAAACTTATTTCTGAAACTAGTCCGATATGAAGTTTGTCAAGAATTTCGCCATTAGGGTAAGTAATGTATCTAACTGACGAACTACGTACATACACGATCTCATTTTGCTTTGGTATGACGACCCAAGTCGGACAAAAATGAACGATCGTGTGTATACATCTTCAGATCAATTCAGACCAAAAAAAATGAGCTGTTCAAAATTTCCGCTTTAAAAAAATATAATAGTCAAGATTCACTGAGGTATTAAAATGCGAACGGTTTTCAACATAGGGAAGGTACGAGTACGTCTTGAGAACTTGAATCTCAATTTCCTATTTTCGAGAGTTTGACATGAAAATGTATAATCTATAATTTTGTGGGTCGCTGAAAACAAATCAATGGGTAAATGTTGTTTGTTGACGAGTTTTAACTGACTTTTAAGATAACTTTTTTCGATATAATAACACGTCTTGAGACGCAAAAGTATACTGCCTCCTCCATGTACTGCTTATTCATGAGGTGCCCCTGCAATGTGCGGTGTACCACAAGTTGGGAACCGCTGGTATGTTATGTATATTTCTTGAGTAAATTTTTTATATAAATTAACAAAACAATAGAACTATTCATTTCAAGGTCCATTTAGCAGTTAAGTTTGCACGTTTGAAACGAAAGACATAATCGTACACTATGTAGTTCGAAATATGTGAATTACACAGGATAAACTTTTGAAATCGCCGAATTAACAAAAATAGTTAAATAATACTATAAAATTAATGTCTTATAAAATAAGACCCGAATTATCCACTACTAAGGGCACATCGGACGTATTTTACGGATGAGAAAAGAACCGCGAAAACAGGACGCTTAAGACCACGTGGATCTGCTCATAACCGTGAAGAATTTCCACCGGAAAAAAGCTTTGACCAATCAGGCAATTGAGGATAAAAAGTGAATATTCGGAAAAGAGTACTATTATTTACCATTCGTTCATGAAAATGAGGTAACTGGTTTAAAAAATGCCAAACTAATAGTGAAATCATACTGATGAATGCAACCCTCTTCTGTTCGAAATCCGTTCATCTTCTTCAGTGATTCTAAAATAGAAGAACACATTAATAATAATAATAAATTTATTGTCAAACAAAACAGTACAGACTGCGTATGACCACGTGGAGGACAATAAACTAATTTACTCTCCGGA
This sequence comes from Laupala kohalensis, assembly GCA_002313205.1. Taxonomy (NCBI): domain Eukaryota; kingdom Metazoa; phylum Arthropoda; class Insecta; order Orthoptera; family Trigonidiidae; genus Laupala; species Laupala kohalensis. Next base: position 412,670 of record NNCF01130699.1, read on the forward strand.
AGCAAGCAAGGGACCATCCCATCAATTCCGATCAAGGGCCCTAAGGCAGAGGCGGATTCAAAAATTTCAGCAAAAATTCCTAGATNCTGCGAGTTATAATACATATATAATGTCAATTTAACGCAATTATGTTATTATAATTATGTTAGTTATAAAAACATATGAACAATAATTTTCTACAAGGAAAATTAAAATTTAGTGTGATATTATAGACAATCAATTTTTAAAATCTGTTCTTTTTTAACTAACAATCACTCCATTATCAATGTACATTATGTACTATCTGGAATTGGATGGACGATGATTCAAGGTCTAGATACGACCTCCTCTTCAGGTCTAATTTTATAGCATATTATGCAAGTAAAAAAGTTTTCGTGAGAACACATCGTCAGTACTTTACAATATCAGAATTTTTGATTCATTGTCCACAAACATTGTCAAAAATTTTGATATTTTAAAGTCAAGTATTGAGACAATCAGAGAAAGGAAGTGTGTGTTTAATAACATGAAAAATAATTTGTAAAAATAATTTTATTACAACAATTACAATACATAAAAATGTTAAGAATTTCATTTCACAATATCGCAGTCTTAAAAACTTCTCTGTGGAGCATCGTCAATATTGCAGAAATCGACGTCCATAACCCTGCACCCAAATTACCATTGTTTAACGAATGTAAAAAAGGAAATGGTTTCTCAGGAAACCATTAATTGTCTGATACACACTTTGATGTTTAAGTGCGATTATTGTCCGATATTTCCTTCAGAAATTGCAGCATAAGAGATTTAGCGTGAAGTGTCTGCAGAGAAAAAACACGTTTGGATACGCTCTTCCACAACGAACCTGATATTCAGGTTGAAACGCAACTAAACATGTAGGATGTCCATATGCTGAGTATGAAAGGATACTTCACATTTCTCTCCGTTGTTTATTCTACGGAGAATACAAAGACGGACCCGGCTTTTTATTATCGAAGACCCTTGAAATGGTCAGATCATGAACACAAAAGAAGAGAAAATTGTCTACATAATATTGAGAATTTGTTAATATAATCATTCCATTTATTTCATATTAGACAAAGAGAATTGTTTCGTGATAATTTAAAGATATAATATATGGAATAACGATTTTCTTTAACTCTTCCTGATCTGCTTCTGTTTCATTTACAAGAAAACTGACTCGACGTGGATCGTCTCCACATTCCGTGGTTTCATGTATTCACATTGCACATACGTGGGTGCGGGTTTTCTAGACACCCAACACAAATTGTACTCTAGAAACAACACTATTTTTGTAAAAACACAGCATTCATAAAATTATATAAATCAACAGCTTACTGAACAAGACACGAAATGTGAGCATTATTTGACAGCACAGATTAACTTACAAAAAGAAAAATCTTCAGATACCGTCCGCTCACGAGGGTGAAAAGTTATTAAAAAAAACTACCGAAACCATAAAAAAATTATGACAGTAGTAAAAGCTTGCAGATTTTCAATATAAAATTTACGTTTTTGCAAAAGCAATATGCTGTAGTAAATAGAGATTTCACACAATATGATGAAAAATGGTCATAAATAGAACATTTGCGTGTGTATAATATTTAATTTTTATTTTGAAAAATGAAATTTTATTTCTACCGAGCCCGAAAGTCATTTAATTTTTTTTGACATTTCGTTCTTCATGGTGAAAAAGAATGATGTGTCAAATAATAAAACAAGAGGTATAGGATACAAAGAAAGTTGAACTGTTCAATTTTCGTGAGAGGTAATCCCAATCCAATCTCCCATCCCAATCTGAAGAAAAGGATTCATTCGGTGTCTGGAAGGAAGCCAACAGTGGGAAAAGCCGTAAGTGAAGAAGTCGAAGAAAGGGGTCAGGTAGGATTCAGGTCAGGTCCCTTTTCAGTTCGTATAAATTACTTCAAATCTAATCGTTAACCTTGGTGACGGTTAATTTTTACGAACAAGATAGACGAATGAAACAAAATTTGAATTACTTCAACGGATGTCCCGTGACTGCGACTCAACGACGAGTTAATGCTTATTCGTCTATCTCAGAATATAATAATTTAGTGGTGTAAGATCAACCGTTTAATATATCACGATATGTACCAAGAAAATATGCACTGTTATGTCTTGTCAACAATGGGTTAGGAAAGCCGCAACATTTTTTGCATCAGAGCGTTTTGCTACAAGATTTTATGGTTTTCTGTTTATTTCCAACGTTCCTTACATGCAATGAAATCGTCGACGTCCAGTCACAGTCTATAATATACGCGTTTGTCCGAGACACACCGCGTCTAAAGAGAAAGAACTTCCACGGTCTTATATTTGTAGGGTAAGTTAACGGAAATTTCACAATTGTTCTCTAATTTTGTTTGCGGTGCCTGTGTCATGTTGGGTGGAATTCACCTGTGAGATATTATCAGAATGAGGAGTAATTTGTGTAAATACGATTTGTCTTTGTCGCTGTGTGTCCCAGACAGTCGAGCATATACTTCGGCTTCCTTCCACATTCTCTTTCCATCACTGAAGCTGTTGGTGAGTAGAGTCCTATATAAGTAGAGAAACGCCACAAGCGGAAATGTAAAGTAGAGATATTTTACGTAGCGAATTTGAGTTGTATGAGAAGTTACGCGCTCAGAGACCTGGGCTTTACTAATAATAGGACTCTATTAATCAGCTCCTAGGTGTCAATCGCTGCGCCTGAGTCTTGCGCTGGACAGCTCGACGCTGCGCAGCCAATGCAGGAGCTCCTGCGGTTGCTCGGGTCTTTCACCAACCACGCGTCGCATGAGCGAAGGAACATCAACCCCTACGATGTTCTGCTTGCTCATGGCGATGGTGCGCACGAAGCCGTCGCTGGGCGTCACGAACTGCTGCTCCAAGTAGATGCTCTTGTCATCCCACCACACCAGCTGAAAAATACACACACACATGAACACATCAGTCATTTATCTGTACTCAGCTGTGACACGGTTGTGCGCGTACATTCCGTAGTCCCATACTAGCCCGGGTTTTTCTCCGGTTTTCCTTCGGATAGAAGCGGATTTTTTTATACGGGTTCTCTGGACTCATGCCTATTGAAATAATAAATTAGAGTTATTTTAATAGTTACAAATTATTAACAATATTCTCCGAATAATCTATAATTTGATAATAATACAGAGTACTCTGGAATTACTTTATCGTGTTGTATTAAATGCAAATTTGTTAATTCTATAACACTTGCCCAACTATTTTTATTGTTAGGAGTGTATTGAAACGTGAAATCCACCTCTGCCATAGGGCCTTTCATCGGCACTGGCTTTTGCTTCCGAAAAGCAAATTTGTTTACTGTCCTCGACGTGGTCATGCGCAATTTGTAGCTGCTTTTTGACAATAAATTTATTAATATTACTATTTTTATTATCATTATTATTATTATCATCTGATTAAATTTTGTATGAGATCCTGGAAAAGTGTACGCTGGTTCTTCTGTCAAAATAGCACGAGAGAGAGAGAGAGACCCCAGAGAGTGTTTAGATACCATTCGCCTCTATCGTGTTCATTTATTCTTTACCTCGTCTATATAAATTTAAAATTAATTTTTTATTGCTTTTAGTATTAAACAACATTATTCTCTACAAAATGGTGTTTTGGTATGCATTTAGGGGTGTCCAGAGCAAGTTAAAAAAGTTACTTTGATTCAGAAATAATTGCCTTGGTTTTGGTCACTTATGGATTTCGGTGATAACCACGAAAACCGCGGCATTGTATTTTCGAAAAAAAAAATCCATTTAACATAGTCTCATTGTAGGATCGATCTAAAACGTTTTATAATATTACAAAATACTCTCATACAATAGATTATGAGAATGTATCACCTAATTATTTACAATGAGCGAATGAAAAATTTAAGTTCTCTTGAACCAAAATATAACCTCAAGTTTCATATCTCCTATTTCCTGTACCTGTCTACCGCTCTGTAAATACAATGAAACAAACCGATAAAACCTTGAACTCTCTCTTCGCGCTCGAAAACAGAAATCTTGCCAGAGATATAGCCAATGGTATGGCCGGTATTTACAATGCAATGTCACCAAATCACTGAAATAAATGCGTTTGTAAAGACTTTACACGACTAACTCGGAAAAATAAAATAAAACAGTTCCCACGATCTTAATTTTTATTGTTTCGTGCCTTATAAAATACTAAAAAGTATTTATAACTTCTTGGACACAAATGTACATCGGGAATCATCGTCATCATATAGACTAATACGCAAATACCCCAGAAATCTCGAGTCCCTTGGCTTCGCAACCGCACTGGAAAAATCAAACGAAGTATCCTAATTTTTCTTTTCAGAGGTAACAGCGTTTAAAAATCACATCAAGATAAGAAGCTACTTAAACGAGACCAGGATCAAAATGGTCAGGACTCAACTAGTCAAAGTTATAAATATTTGGAAAGGATTATACTTGACCACTTGAGACCCGACAATTGACAGCTCTGACGCGCTTCACATAGTGGAATAACACAAGGTGAGCCGTTGCTCATCGTGGTGGAAGGAGACGTTGGCCAGCCAATGAAACGCCAGACATTTTTTGAGAGGGAAGTTAAAGGTGCTCTACAGATTTTGACTGTCTAGTAGGCGTGAAGCGATATTCTAATACGCCAGCTCCGAAAAATGTCTTGAACATGATTGGCTTCCACTGCGCATGCTCGGAAAAATGTCTTATTCCACTATGGGTATAAACAATATACGTAGGGAAGATTACGTGGGATATGTGGTGCTCCATTGTGTATTAGCATTATCATTTGTAATTGATGTGCTACTAAAAAAGCTTGCTAAATAGAAGTAAACATTAATATCATCACACTAAATGTTAGTTTAGTTCAATTTCCCGTGCAACTCAATCGCACTGTTTTAGCAAGTATTTACATCAAACACACGAACGAGTATAGTACATCGCTGTAAAATAGATACGTCACAAAATCGGTTCTTTTGAACTCCAATCGTGCTCATCTGAACAGATCTACAGTACGTTTTGCTATATTTCGATTCTTCCTTGGAACACCACTGCAAAGAAATTTACGCCATTAAAAAAGACGATCATGAGAACATATGTAGGTCGGAAGTAACGATTCTAAGATTTCCAGTTACACAGAACGAGCATTAACTAACGAGTACTAGATAGCATTAAAAAAATGACCATTCCAAACAACATTAAAAAAAGAGCGTTCTTTAATTAGTCAATATTTTTCTTCGGTATTATTCAATATTATTCATTATTCAATATAATATAATTCATACAATATAATATAATAATATTCAATCATCATTCAATATAATATAATACATAATAACTCAATATTATTCAATATTATTCTTTAATTCTCAACATTAAAAGAACGATCATTCTACATAAACTCGAAACTACGCTAATCACGGCATAAAGGCAGAGACGACTGAAGACTTGCATTTCCCTTAGGACACTTTCTTCGTTCAAAAACATTTGTATTCGCTTTCTATAATTCTCCTCTCATTCTTCTCATCTTTCAGTCTTTGACCTCATGCTATGTTACCTAATATTCCTATTACATCACACGGATCTAGTATACATTTATGCTTTATGTACAGACTCATTTTTCCCGGTGTTCTTAAATTATTACAAAATTTCCCGGTGTTCAAAATACATCTACTAGTTCCTGTAATTGTATTCAAATCTGTGCGAGTCATTTCAAAATCCACGTCGTAGGAAAATACATTTTATACAGAACATTCAATAAACAAAGCACATTGCTGAGACAATTTTGTTGTTGTTTCAATTCATTTACCACTTTCTCATGTACGTAGTGCATAAAAAGTATTGTTATCGTGAAAAAAATTGAAAGCGAGATTTCGACGGATATATCCGTTTCGGTTATCACTGATTCTAAAAAAGTTGTTTTTGGGAACAAGTCGTCCATCTGTCCGCCTGTGCACAGCGATTCTAAGTAAATGGATGAATATATTTGATTCATTTTTCGTATTTACGGTAAAATTTACTTGTTGTCGATGCACTGCTCTATTTTTTTTAAATAAAGGGTACTTTACATGAAGGTACTCTTTCGAATATTTCTTAAAAACGGTTCCAACGACTTTGCTTAAATTTTCTGTACGTGAGGTACAATTAGTATGCATTACATCCGCATTAAGGGCATTTCGCTTGAAAGTTTGGTACAGATGCAGTAAAATAATGTCTGTTTGCTACACTTACGCATTAGTTTACTGTTTCAAGAAGCTTGGATAATATTTAATAGCGTAAATGGACCAAGGAGGCGTAGAATACACTTTTCGTAAACTGAAATGAGAGATATGATTATGATAAAATACATAGGAGGACAGCAAACGCACTGCAGATACGAAAGTACATCAATTTCTGTCTACAACGAACTTACATTTACATAACACTTTTACGATATTTATACGACTGATATGTCGCTATATGTTTTGAAATAATATTCTGAATATTTTTTAACTTTCAAATTTCAAATAAAGGTCAGTAATAAGTTCATGTAGCGACTTTGAGCATTGAATAGAGCACCGGAAGGCGACCAAAATATAGAGGACCACGTCATAGATGACCCTTTAACTACAGATATTTTTTTCTCACTAAGCTTCAGATGCAGAAACGTATAAGAGAAAGGACGTGCAATGGTTTTGCTGTGTAATGATAGTACCAGATATGTGATTTAAGTTCCGCTTCTACTGGAAAGCAACCAAAATTCACTGTTTTTCGCTTTTGAGTTTCACCCATGTTAACCCTATTTTGCTTACTAAATATAGAACAATTCATCAAGTGCATTTCTTGATTTCGATGTTGCAGATACTACGTTGAATTCTCTTTTATTAGTATAGATTTCTAAATTAAATAAAAAATTTATAGTAAAATTAGTTTAACTGGTAAAGTAAAAGGAATTTCAATTCCGAAGGTTGGGAGACATTTTCAAAACAGACGAATTCATTCCCATGTATTCATTCAATAACGAAGACGAATTGCTTTTAAGAAAAACTACATTCCATGCATATATTGAAGAAATTTTATGTTCCTGAAATAAAACTAATCGTACTGTTTCTCTATATTCACAGAGCTGTTTTATAATACGATATGTGTGATATTTTTAAAAACCAATTAAAAAATAGACTCTGTCACTAAACGTATCTATTACTATCCCCATGTGAAAAAAAAGTGTAATATCAAAAAGAACATACAGCAAGAACGTTTACTAATTGGATCATAATTTTTTATTACAATCTGGAATAGCGGAAAAAGTCGGGAACACACAAACATCATTTGAACTGCTGATAATTTTCATTCCATGTTTCATTAATTTTCATTTAAACGCTAACATAAATGCATACTGACTTGGAATCATGACTCTGGTATGGAACACTTATTGGACACTCCACTGTGTGACAGGAGTACCACCGGGTGTTTTCAATCCGCTGAACTGTGCGGAGAAAATGAAGCAAGTGGAGTGCGGGTTAAGTGTGAGTTATTCTTGTCTCTCAGGGGCCACGGATTAAAACATGTTAATTTTCGTTAAAATCTCCGAGTACAAAGGCTGTACCACACCAACCACATTTTATTTCCTATTTGAAAAAAGAAACATTACGTAAATCCACTGCTTACTTAAATGCATTTTTTCAGCGTTTCTGAACGAACATTTTAAGGATAAAATATCAGACCCGAATAAATATATTTTACTTTTAAATAATTGTCAGAAAAAAACCCTGAGATTTGCTCAAAAAGTTTGAATAAAGCGAGGCAATGAAATATTTTTGAAATGAAATGAATAAATAATTGCAGCCATGCTTATATCAAAGAACCATATGACGTTCATATGGGCTACATTGGGTTTATAAACGAATGAAAGGAAACAACAACAACAAAATAAAAAATGTCAAAGAACTTCTCCGTGTCAAGAAGATCACAACGAGTCTGTGTGGAGCAAGTAGAGTGCATCTCGACGCGATGTGAAGGAAGATCGGACGCTGTTCGCAGAGGATGGAAGCAAAGGAGGAGATGCCAGATTTTACGATCGATGCGTTAGCGAGACACTTCCTAGAAACACGTTACACAATAGGTCGTTAAAAGGCGCTTCGAAATATTTACTTAAACATCTCGAGAACGGCTTCTGCAGAAACCAACTAGAAAATTACACGGAGTGGAAATGATAATTCATAAACTATCTGGTCTGCAAAGGTATTTTAGTGTCGAGAAATAATAAGTTGAAATATGTGGAAAATTACTTTCCCATTTTTTTTTAAGATTTGCTCGAAACAATTTAAGTACTTTAATCCTTTTTTAAGGTAGACGAACTTAGATAAAGGCTTAATCCGGATTTATATGGTCGGTCGGTCCCCAACACATTTTGCTCCATGTAAAGACGGATGACTTTTAAACCTGAACTTCGTAAACCAAGTCCCATTCTTGAGGGTAAATTGTTCAAAAATATAAAATGTTGTGTTTGACTCTTTTGAAAAGAATTTTCTGCAAACATATTGCCACTAACGCCTGCTCTTATTTGACCGCAGTTGCTTATTTGATTAAGATTAAATCCATTATCTGCCGTTCCACACCTCTGTTATTGAAAGCGTTAATAAAGATAAGTTCACTTTACAGAAACAGGAAATAAGTCGAATCTAAATGACCAAAAGGACCCACATTGAAGCTAGATGTGTCGAAATTAAGCTTATTTTATTCTACGTTCACTATTAACACTATGAGTAAGACGGTAATTTTGGTGAACATCACCCCGGGGAAATATATTAAGTATAGTCTACTTGACAAGTTATTTTGTGTTTATTTCAATTTCTTTTGCGATGTGACACTGTCTGCTGACTTGTTTGAAACGCAGGAAAGTTGAAACGTCAAAAGTTTAAAGAAGTTTCACAATAGAAATCCTTGTATTTTATAGGTAGTTTTTAAGAGTGGAAGACTTTTATTGCACACATCACATGAGACCCTAGGAAATGAGGCAAAAAACACGATAGTGCCTAGAAGAATAAAGAGGCAATAATTCCAAATAGTCGAGTCAAGGCTGATAAAAAGTTTTCCTGAAAACCTACAAGAAATAATGTTACGTCACCTTTTGTTAACCAGGGCTTCGACTAAAATGCTGAGTAATTGGCCACCACGACTCTCGAAACAAGGTTTCAAAGCAAATGATCAGAATACTGATACTAATATACATTGACACTAGTCAACCCCACCCGAATTCGCACGGGAGTTTTGGTTGCCATAATACATTTTTTCCTTCATTACAATTTAGTGTAGACAAAAATAGCAAGCCGTGATTAGATATCAATTAGTTCGGGGCAATTAGCGAAAAATACGATAAAACACATTTTTCACTCATTCATTCCAATAAAATCACAATTTCGAAAAATCCTTTCTTAAAGTGAGTCTCTACAATACATAAGTAATACTTCATCAAACCTAGAAGTTACTATTTCAAATATCTTTGCTGTGTCGAAGTCAGTCAGACAGACCATGAGGGCAAGTTTTTGCAGTTTTCTCGAAACTGATAAACAAGTTTTTGCAGTTTTCTCGAAAATTGCCAAATACAATTTATAAAAACCAATTTTTTTTTACATTTCATTAGACTTCTAATACGATGATTTTTTTTGCTAATGGTTGGCACCCTTATTGTTTAGATAAGAAAAACATCATTCACGAAACACCTTTCGCTAGAATGCATTAAGGCTGGCGTATTCGGTTATTAATTTCAGCAATTTCATGACTTCGGTGTCTTCTAGTCCGAAGGGGTTTGTTTTTTGTAACAGAGTTCTAAAGTAGTGAAGTGTACAAGATTGTTCTCAGCAACCCTGTTTTGGTTTTATTTTTTATAGTTTTTCATTTCTTTTATTTATGTTATAGCAATTACTTTTACGCTAAGGGTACAGGAGGAGTAATGACGTGTGTGTATATTGAGCGTGTTTGTACGTATGAGCGTGTTTCTGTAACTGTAAGCGAAAATGTGTTTGTGTTTGTATGTGAATATACACACATGAACCTCATGTATATAATTAATTTTTTAAATCTAATTTTTCTCATTGTAACCATGTGTAGTAATTTTCTAAGTATTTTATTCCGTTTGTATGTATTTTATAAATATTTTTATAGATATTGATGATTTGTTTGTTAACTTCGTATTACTTTATTATGTATGTATTCTTCTCTATATGTTACCGAGCATTGCTCACTAGCAGAATAATAAATAATTATATTAATTATTATTAAAAGGAAATTAAAGGTTTTATCCGTCCTCGTATTCAGATAGTCGGCGTCAGGGACAGGAAACGAAACATTTATCATTCATTTCCTTCAGAGCACCTGAACTTACTGACAATGTAAACAAGAAAATAATCTATTCTTCGTAACCCAAAATACATGTATTTTCAAACAAAGTTCGGAGACGATTCTGGTCGGAAATAAAATCACGATAGGTCACTGTTTCGTCCGAAAACACTTATGTTGTGTACATTTCGTCAAAATCGTTAAATCCGGTGTACAGATAAACTCAAGGTATGTTCATACGAGCTACAATTATGCCTATTATGCTTATTTATTTATTTATTATCTTTTGGCGAGGTTCAGGTCATGAGGCCTGCTCTTCCATCTAACCGTGACCGCTTAATAGCATAAGGAATTTTAAACACCATCATTATAGGGCCAAACGCATAAACTGCTTTATAAATAACCAGACGGTGTCCAGGTCCTTCACCTTGGTGTCGATGCGGAAGACGTTGAAGATGGGGATGGGTCTTCTGTAGCGCACGTTGGACGCGCCTTGCATCGCGTTGCCCTTCAGACGCACGATCTCCTCGTAGAGCCCCGTGCGGTTGTAGAAGTCGAAACGCGCGAAGTCCAATTCACGCACGTAGCGCGCGTTGTTCATGTGGCGAACGAAGATGTCAACATCCTGCGTCGTACACAGTCCTGGAACAACAACATTTACATTAGGATGCAGTTTCATAAAAATGGTATCAATAACAAGGGGAAAGCTAGTGGTGCGAAACCATTGCACATGCTTTCTCATTTACGATTCTCGTCTGTAGCATAGAGTGAGAAAAAAAATATCTATAGTTAAAGGGTCATTTCTGGCGTGCGGTCCTCTACATTTTAGTCGTCTATTCATGCTCGAAGTCGCTACATGAACGTATTACTGTCCTATTTCAAATTTGAAAGTAAAATAAATATTCAGAATATTATTTCAAAAAATACAGCGACATCTCAGTCTTATACATATCGTAAAAGTGTTATGTAAATGTAAGTTCGTTGTAGACAGAAATTGATGTATTTTCGTATTTGCATTGCGTTTGTTGTCCTCCAATGTATTTTATCATTATCATATCTTTCATTTCAGTTTACGAAAAGTGTACTATACATCTGCTTAGTCCACTTACATCGCTAAATATTCTTCAAGCTTCTTGAAACAGTAAACAAATGTGTAAGTGCAGCAGACAGAAATTATTTTACTGCGTCTATACCAAACTTTCAAGCGAATTACCGCTAATGCGGATGTAATGTATACTAATAGTACTTTACGTACAGAATGATTAAGCAAAATCGTTGGAGCCGTTTTTTGAGAAACATTCCAAAGAGTACTTTGACCTTCATGTGAAATACCCTTTTTTTAGTTAAAAAATTAGTGCATTTGCATAGACAAGTAAATTCTACTGTAAATAGGAAATGTGAGTTAAATTGATTCATCCATTTACTCAGAATCGCTGTGCAGACGGACGGATAGTATCTCAAAAACAATTTTTTTCACAATCAGGGATCGCCAAAACGGATATTTCCGTCGAAATCTGGTTTTCGAATTTTTGTCACGATTATAAAACTTTCTATATACTACGCAGATGAGAAAGTATGTTTAATTTCACCACATGTTTGAGTTTGCATATCAATAAGAATTCCGACAGCGATGGTCTAGTGGGAGCGTCTTTGCTTCCACGATCCCACTGAGCGGTAGAGCACCGGTTCAAACCCTGCTCGGCCGAACTAGGAGAGGTTTCCAGAAGGTGTTTCCGTCACCTACTCCAGACAAATGTCGGTTCGGTACCATAAGTTTCCTGGAAACCCAACATCTCTCCTTCCCAATTCCCTTGCCCAAGACGAACGGTTAGGTGGAAGAGCAGTCCTCATGGCCTGAACCTCCTTTTGTCAAAAGGCATAAAATAAATAATAAATAAATACATATTTTGGGACATTTCTCAAGGATTTTTCTGTTTGCAAAGAATTTCTAACCATCGATATACTACTTTATAACGGGTTAAGCCACAGACACAGAGCCGAAACCCGAGGTTGCGTCTAAAGGGTTAAGCGGGCAAAAGTCAGCTGAAGACTTGTTAAGCGGTAGGAGACAGTGGAGTTCATGCCCGCTTAGACCCTGTAAGCAATACCGCATGCAACCCGTAATACATCGATGAATGAAAAGTCACGAAACACTGGCTTATTCAGCGAACATCAGAACAGTTCTATGGAGATAAGATCGTACAGTAAAATAAGAAAGAATGCAAGTGTTTCGAAAAAGCTCAATAGACACTTGTAAGATCGTGCAGGCAAAAGATTAAGTACACCAGAGACGATCAGCCAACTCTTGCGTACATGTGTGCCATAGCGCCTGCGCAGTTCAGCAAAATTGACATTCCCGCTTTGAAGATATTGTATATTCTTCAGTATGCGGGAGGCCACCGCTGGGAAAACACTGAATTTTGTTCAGCTGCAACTCCCTCGCAAAAGGATAGTTTAAAATTGCGCCACCAGAGTGCACCAGTGAACGAGATCGCGAAGGGCAGGCGAAAGAATTTCAGAATTCCTTCATTAGAGCATGCCACGTCTGAGCTTCCCTTGACAGTCGAATGACGATGGAAGTTCATCTGTTTTTAAAGCTGTTTTTTACGAGAAACGAGCTCGAGGATGAAAATACGTATTGTATCTTATAAAATTCGTTTTTTGATCATTTTTCCATATTGAAACATTTATTTAAAATTCACATTATAAATAGTGTGAATTATTTCTTAATTTCAACTTATTATTGGCATAGCAATAAAAAACTTCACGACAATGAAATGTTACTTTTTATAAGCTCAATGAGATTAATTCTGCTTCAACAATAGGTGTATTTTTTTATTGAAGTGATCTTTGTTATTCACTCTTGTGAAAACGCTGTTCCTAGGATCCTGCTTGCAGCTGATGTCTTCTGGCAGAGTTTTTGTGTTTTGTGTTAAACAGCAAGGAACAACCCCTTTAATTCGATTCGTTCACCCACTCACACATATTTACAGTTTAAAATATTCGCAGACATTACATTGTAATTTAAAGAACGAATACGAAAACTACATTTATAACCGAAGCAGTAAGAAAATCTTCAAATATAAATAAGGAAACAATAACAAATTACAAAAAATTTAATGATTCACATTGTACTATAATATGAAAGACCACTAAAAAGATCAAAAAAGAAATATGTTTAAGTTTATTTGGAACTTTACCCTTTGGGTCTGAATACGCTGGGATTACATCTCAGTCAACTGTTCTCCTTTCCTATCGTTTTTTTTTAAATTTACGAATCTTTTTCATCATATTGTTAAACTTGAAAATGTTCACATATTTCGAATCCAAAACTACGAAGTATTTACAAATAGGAATAAATACCTCTTTAATTACAGGAACACTTTTTCCGGGATATTTGGTCTTTCATTTTCAGGGAACAATCAGTTGTCGTTAGTATTGTCATTTATAGCGCACGTTCCGTTTTCTCCCAGAAAGATGTCTTCTTCATAAAGTATTGAAGTAGAGGAAACCTTGTGATTATTTAATTGTCCTAATATCCCTTGATATTGAAAAGAAGAATTAAACTACGTGAAGTCTCTATCCTTATGTAGATTTTATTAATTTCACATGCAAGAACTATCAAGGATCATTCGCTCCTGATTCAAGAGCTTCACGTTAGTCAAATCACGGAGAAATATAATTGTTTTCTTTATTTTTATCATAATTGCCTTTTTACACAATATTATGAATTATAATTATGAAACATATGATTTAATTTATATCTTATCAGTTAATAGTATAGTAATAAATAAATAAATTTATTGTCAAAAAAACAGTACAAACTGCGTATGACCACGTGGAGGACAATAATCTAATTTACTCTCCGGAAGCAAGCAGGTACCATCCCATCAATTCCGATCAAGGGTGCTAAGGCAGAGACGGATTGAAAAATTTCAGCAAAAATTCCTAGATAAGATGAAAAGTTAGCTACGAGTTATAATACTAATAGATTGTAATTTAACGCAACAAATTTACATGTACAAATTACTATCGAACTATAGATTACACTGAGTATAGTGTTTAAAAATCATAAGAATTGAAATAACACTAAATTCACGATAAACAATTCTCAGGAACTCGCTTAACTCGTTTAAAATGCACAAGAGCAAGAGAAAAGATGGCGGCCGAGCGCCAGGTTTTCGTGATTTATGCTCCACAAAATGTAACATTTTTTGTAATATCCGGTGACACATAAATAAAAGTGATGCACAATGTATGGAAAATTTATTACAAATTAAAATAAACTTCCATCTTGATTTAAAAATTAGTCATTTTTTGAAAATGTTTCCTCCATAAGACGCGATGTATGACACCATCAATTATAATTGCAGTCATTTCATTTAAATGGTCGAAGTGAGGTTATGTTGTTTTTTAAGTTGAAATCACAATAAGTACACGTAACTATATTTATTTCTGCCGATTTAAGATTTCTTAGAGACTTAATTCTACCTTCGCTAGTACGTCCTTAACGTGATTGAATCGTGCAAGATACACATAACACACCCGAGCATTTCATTCCTCATGCATCTCCCACATGAACACATCACCATCCACACGTATGACGCGGACAGAGTTCGAAGAAGTGAATTTTTTCTACGCCTTTGTCGAAGCAACGCTCACTGTAAACTCATCCCACTCGTACACGAAGGCTACATCAATGTTTAACATGATAATAATACTTTTTAACGAAACACTGGTCTCGAATAGAGTTAACAGTACTTGCGACAATGAGGAATAATTTTTTTTTTTTAAGTCCACGCCACGTACGTGCAGAGTGACTCTAGAGAGAGTGTCGCCGATGCGTGTCCTGGTATCCGCCATTTTTCCGTCAAGTTGGAGTGAATGCAATTCATGTAAATTTATAAATATCTTTCAACAAATACGTGTCGAAATATTTTCTCGTGCTTTCTAAAGTCAAACTTTACTAACTGCTTAATATTTTACAATAAAAAAGTTGTAATATGCATACTTTAATAATGTATCAATTTGACGAAAAAATGGCGGTTCTTGGTGATCAGTCACACTCGGTTCTTGGTGATCAGTCACACTCTCTTTGGACTACGTGCAAAGGAATACTTCATATTCCGTAAATAGCATAGAAAATTGCTACGTCTATCCACATATTCTCCGATTCACTTCAGTCTAACATGCATTCGTTTTACGACAGTTTCATCTTTAACTTAAATTCTTCATCGAAACATGTCTCTATAAAAATGTCTTCATATTGAGAAAGAGAAGATAAAAACTATTAAAAATGGGCAGAAAGAAAGAGACGAGAAAAGTATAAAATTGGGGTTAATACTTAACACGTGAGTAATAAAGGTATAATACATTTAAAACATTATTCACCAGACAAACAAATATAAAAAAAGAAAGATTTTTGCAAAAGATCATAATAAACGGCGGATTTAGATGCAAAGTACTCTATCCTGTAAATTAGAAATAGACACATTTAATGATACCCAAAATATGCGCAGACAAAAAACGTGAAAAAAATACTAATTGTCGGTAGACAAAATATAATTGCTACCGGGAGATATTATTGAGGATCATAATCCTTTTTTTTTTTTTTACACAAAGAGTTTCTATTCTCTTACAGATTCAAACTAGAAGTGCAAAATCATTGCACATACTTTCTCTTATACGTCTCTCCATCTGCCGCAGAGACTGACAAAAAATGTCGCAAAAGTGTTACGTAAATGTAATTTCGTTGTAGACAGAAACTGACGTATTTTCGTATCTGCATTGCGTTTGCTGTTCTACGATGTACTTTATCATTATCGTATCTTTCATTTCAGTTTACGAAAAGAGTATTCTACGTCTGCTTAGTCCATTTACACTGCTAAATATTATTCAAGCATCTTGAAACAGTAAACTAGTGTGCGAGTGTAGCAGTCAAATTATTTTACTGCGTCTATACAAAACTTTCAAGCAAAATCCAGCTAATGCTGATGTAATTGTACCTTAAGTACAAATAATTAAAGCAAATATTTGCCGATGGTACTTTGGCAAGGATTGCCATGTGTGTGGCCCTAGCTTTAAGCTCTTCCCAAGTACAAGTATTCGCAAACGTCATATTGAATCTAACAAAGCTGGGTCCATATTGGATCTAACGAAGTTAATACCCTTCAGCGAAATGCATGCCGAGAACGCTTTGAAAAAGTATTGCACATTAATTGCACATTAAAGCGCAGTATACAAATAGTATTTATCTGTAGTGGATAAAACGTCATGTCTACGAAGAAATATTCCTTAGAAAGTCATTAAATTTATTTTCGGATATGTGTTGACAAACAGGTAAGTACAAGTGGTAGGTAATAATAGGTAAGTACAAATAGATGAATATTCAGGACAACCTCAAATGGAATTACCATATTGATAATTTGAATTCCAAACTAAGCAAAATATACTATGCATTCCGAATTGTATCCAACATTGTTAGTCAACACGTTTCAAGCTGCGTGTATTTAGCAAATGCATATTCTCATTTACGGTACGGCATTATCTTCTGGGGTCTATCAACTCGGAGCATTCAAACTTTTAGAATTCAAAAGAGAATAGTTTGGATTACATGTAAATCTCACCCCCGAAATTCATGTAAACCTTTATTTAGAGAATTAAATATTCTCCCTCTCCCTTGCATATACATTTATGAAGTAGTTGTGTTTGTTAAGACAGAACTATTAAAACCCCACTCCTGCTTTAGAATAAATAGTCTAGTTCAGGAACACGACATTCGTAATAAAGCTAATATTCATCGTCCTGGCGTGTCAATTGCTCTTTGCCAAAGAGGCCCTTATCATACAGGAATAATTTTGTATAATTCCCTTCCCCAAAATCTAAAAGATATAAATAAATTGAATCTCTTTAAATCCGCATTTAAAGGTTTTTAATGTGCTATTGTTTCTATAATGTGAAAGAATTTATAGATTTTAATAATGAAGTTAATGAGAGTTTCAATTTCCTAATAATTTGTTTTCCATGTGACTACGGATGGTGTGACGTTAATATCTCTTTTATACTTTATCATGCCATAGTTATTGTACTCTAGATATTGATTAAACTCCTTTTTCATGCATTTTGATTTTTCTCCTTTGTTTATTAGTAGTTTATTTCTAACTGTACGCAACCTTGGCACGGTTGTGTACATTATCTCTGTAACCCCATCCTGACCCGGGTTTTACTCCGGTTTTCCTCCGGGTAATGGCGGATTTTCCTTGGGCGGGAATGTCATTAATACTTTCATTTTATTAATCTCCAATTTTACTGCCCTAATACCTACAATTTATTTTGAATAATAAATGGACAACAGTAGGTATTTATTAAATAATTTCTTTTGTAAATATTAAATTCGCCTCTGTCCATGGGTCCTTGATCGGAATTGATGGGATTGTCTCCCTTGCTTGTCTCCGGAGAGTAACTTAGTTTATTGCCCCCCACGAGGACATAAGCAGTTTGGAATTGCTTTTTTGACAATAAAGTTTATTTTATTTATTTTGATACATTTTTAAAAATTTAAAATTGCTGTAAATTGTAACCAAATTTATACGTGATTATTGTAAAACTGTTAAACAATCATTATTTTCAAAATTGAGATTACTACATGTCTGCTATTCACATTCTCTATAAACACTCTAAAATATGTGTCATTATTAAAGACAGTCAGTCATTTTCACAAAACCATCTTCTGTATCAATTCACTTATCACATTCAATATAAAATTCTTTGGGAAATTGAAAGTTGGAATACCGTAACAGTAGTAAAGTTATTTCTTGCCGACGTTTCGAGAGTAGTGTATCTCATCCTCAGGGCAGGCTAAAATGCAAATACAAAGCGGTAATACACAGAGATGGTATTTCACAATGTACAATTTACATCATATTTATTACATTAAATAATCATAAACTAAAGCATTTAGAACGATCTCCCTTTTACTTTGATTAAGATAACTAAAGGAAGTCATTCAAATATAGCTAATAATTAAAAGAATCTTTCCAATACTTTAACGTGGAACGTAATTTAGTATTCAACATCTTAACGTCGTGAAAAAAATTATTACTTGCAATACGATATTCGTTTTTTGACATTCATTTTCTTGGCAAAAGAGCCCAAGTATTATAAACATAAGGCAGGAGATAGGAGCAATGTGAGGATGAGAAGATTAAAAAAACTCTTCTACTCCTTGCGTACTGCATGAAAAAATTGGTTCGTGGAGTGGTTGGTTGTTCCTTGCTGCGGGAGGTTGATTAGCGAAGTCATATGATTACTGTGGAATATAATGAGCTCAATTGCATATGAAACCAAAGATTTTAACAAGAGCTGAGATAATTTATTCTGTAAGACAAAAAAAGGCGGAAAATACTTCAAAGGAGAAGGAAATCGTTCAAGATTATATATTTCACGATACGGATACAAGAAAGTCACGTTACGGCCACTGGACTAATCACGAAAGGGACTGAGCGTAAGGAAAAATGCGTTATTTAAACCACATTTGCTTTAGATAAGAAGAAAGTTTTCTGGCAGTGACATATTCGTGGCATTTCATTTTAATGTTTCATTCTACTGAATTAAATTTTCACGTAACGGGCTTTCCGCTCGAGAGACGTAGACTAAAAGACACGAAGCTTTTCCTATTTGTACACAATAAAATAGCAGCAGTCAATTTATGTTTCGTACTCCAAACTCAGACACCATATTCGAATAAAAATTTGATATAACCTATCATCGCATTTATTTTTGGGTGGGGGGTCCGCTTCTTAAAGTACATTTTACATCAATTTTTTCACCAAATGGTTAGGGGAAACAACTTTGTGGTATAAAACCATGCTCTCAAAATTAATAATTGACGCGGCATGTCCGATGAGAGAAGATAGAAAATTGTGTTCGCAATTATCCCGTCGTGAAGTACAATATGAAAACATTTTATTATAACACTAAATATTAACAATACTTTAAAAACATGAAGAAATATACCATTTAATTTTTCCAGTGTGAAATAATACAAATTTGTTGATAATCAAAATATCGTGTTACACATAAATAAATATGACCCATCGATTTTATTCGTCGTGTAACACTTTGCCTAACCCCACCCCGTACCGACCGGATCGATCAAAAGTACACAGAAAATGACCCCAGGGCTAAGATAAGTTGGATATAGAAAATATTCCCAACTCTAAGGAAAATAAATTTAACGTTTCGTTTCAATCCTTTCCAAAGGTTTTGCACGATTCTTTTTCAATTAAAAATTTGGCAAACATTTGCGGTTACTGATTTTCCACACTGTAAGAGAAGGGAAAACATATGAATATTGAATGGATGTTTCAAATAAACAAATGGCCGTGTTTAAGAACGATCATCCGTCAAACTCTTTGATCGTAGTGACAAGACACCGACCGTCAATCCGTCGCGTCTGCATTGATGTATGCATCCACAAATCCAGCAATAACATCTGAGAAATTAGGCATACGAGTATCTTAAATTTTTTCTCTGCACCAATGGTATTGATTTTTATTACTCCTCTCTTATATTTACTTTTCTCCTTCATTCACTTATTTACTGTATTATTATTATTATTATTATTATATGTGTCTATGTCAAAGTTAGACATAAAAAGAGTAGTAACAATGTTGCAATACCCTGTACTGACATTTTAAAACAGGTACTAATTCTACTACTATTAACGTCCATTATGTAATGAAATAAAATAAATAATTAAAATCTTACGAGCTATTCACAAAAAATAAAAACGTTATTTGTCCATCAAAGGTCGTAAGTTTTTAACTACTTATTTAATTTTAAAACAGGATTTAAAATGGAAAAAAGTTAAAAATGAGTATAATATGCATTCCCGGCAATAGCATTTTGCTCATGTTGTACCAATGGAACTGAAGTTACCTTATAGCACAGCGAAAGAATTTATTGGTCGCAACATGTTTCTGCCCGGACCTTATGGAAAGAACGAAGAAGAAAATAATTGATAACTTTTGAAACTCTTCAGGAAATTTCAAGCTTATCGACCTCCTTAGATTTAACTCACATCTAAATTCACTTATTAAATAACCTAACTAATATTTTGGAACCAAAGTAAATATTAAGATATAATATCCGTCAGAGCGATTAGGTTTAAGTAAAAGTTCCAAATAATAATCTGGACCATTCTCTCTTCAGCGCCGATGACTTTTTATACCCTTATGGCGCAAAATTTTGAATCTTTTGACTCTAAATTAGATTGGTCTGAATTGGAGAAACTCCCGCGGTTGTTATTGATATCGTAACACAAATATCGGCTTTACATAGTTGAAAGAAACAACTAAAACATAACAAATGAAAATGGTAACGTAATGACGCTAAGATTTTCATACTTTTCGCAGTACTTGCGAGTTCACCAAAAATCGCAGAAAATACTGATCTAACAGAGATAGCAGTCGTATCACGTTGCCGAAGATAATGTAGTCCTTGTCAAAAAAGAAAAAAAATTATCGAATGAAAATCTAAACTATTTTTCAATGCAAAATATAACGTTCAAAAGTAAACATCAGTAATGTGAATTATTAACCAATTAGAACGTGTTTGGTGAATATTTCCAAGTTTCGAAAATAGGCGGATATTCGATCTTAATTCTTCTTTCCTTGTTCCTCCAATCATTGTTCGTTTGTTTCCGGGTGTTGAATGTTTGACGTTTACCCCTTTCGAAAATCAAATTTCCGTTTATTTGAATAGTACGATTCCTGATCCAATGTAATCGTATGAGTACGATGTCATTGCACTCAGTGAAATACCAAGCGATCGTCACAGAGTTTCTTTCCAGGTTCCGATGGGGAAGACGATAAGAGAGGAGGGTGGGGTGAATTTGTTATTCATTGAGAAGAACTCACGCATGCAGAGGACGTTTCCTTCGACTGGAAACGTCACAGTTGAAACGAATGCACTCGGTGTGACGGGGACTAATTTAGCTGCATTCGCGTTGGTTTTTTGTTAAATATAAAACGTCCAATCGCATGTCATCTATCATTCGGCTGTCTACTTCCGACTGGGAATTTATTACTCAATCTTACGAATTAAAAGTCTCTAAACTAGAGAGGATTCGAAGGAGGTCGTAGGCCCCATTGCACGTGAAACACACACCCCCCTTTAGATTTCCCCTTTCCGAAATTGAAGCTTAGAAAATTTCACGCGNATATTGAAAAATTTGTTGAAATATTGAAAACAAATCAGCGTCAATCTTTCCACGAGATATAAGACTTTTCAATGATAATGTAAAGTACGCGCTCTTTAGAATATTTCAACATAATTTAATTTAGATTCTAATATACATCGGAGTTCGGTACCTCTATATAACACTAAATTTTATTGCAAGGAATTGGTCTACAAATTAAGTATATCATTGTATATGTAACAAAATATGTATTGAGTATTATTTTAAGTTGATTTACTTTATTTGTGAATAGTTGGGTTACGGGGTAACTGCTGAACTAGCCCAGCATCGCCAAGGGATTTTAATTCACCTCTTCCCGGCAGTTCTACACACTTTTTTTTACGTCGTTTCATGAAAAGTAATATCCACAGAAACATCTTTCTGCTCGCCTCCCTTGTCGACGTCTTCTCTTAGCACACTGCTACCAACTGTACTAAAAGTCATGAAACTTTACCCAAAATAATGCACAATGACTGCCTAACACAAATTACCAACTGCTACGAATTTACGTAACATCGGAATAAATATTAATAGTAGTCACAAAAGCGGCTATATTTGTTGTAAAAAAATACAACGTAATATTCGTTGTACACGCTCCAAGCACAAGTAACGGGACAGCGCCACAAGAGCAAGTGAATTAAATTGATAGCCGATATTAGCGATCTAAAGAAATCCGAAAGTATTGTCCAACAACGCGAGATACACTTGTCATTATGGACAAAGGTAGTGTAAAAGTTGGCTAGACTGTGTCTAAGTCCATTACTAATATCAAACCACTTAGATTGGCAATAAATAAACTTATTAATTTATAATTTAATGACACGACAGCAGTTACGAACTGTATATGACCACGTCGAGAATAATACACTAGTTACTGCTACTACATAACAATAAACTAATAAACAGTGCGGGTTCCCGTTAGATAAGGATGAGGAATCAGCGTGGCTCAATGGACGGGCGGGGTTCGATCCCCGGTGAGGTGGGGATCACACCTCAACCCAGGTCTACTCAGCCTGCTGTAAAATGAGTACCAGGATTCATCCCGGGGTCAAACCGGTCGGAGCGAATGCTGACCACATCTCCTCCTCGTAGTATCGAGGTAATTGCGGAGCTCTTCCCTCCGCGAACCCCTTGGGAACATTCGGAGCCTGTTCAGGGATAGTTTGACTTTGAGATAGGGATGAAAATTATTAATATCTTATGATCTCATCTAAACCGTTTCACACAATTTTCAAAAAATGAAATAAAGAATCATCAAGTGATGTAGGATTGTTTACGGGACAAACATCATTTATGAATAGTGACCCCCTGAAAATGATCTGGTGTCTTTTTTTATTACTTTTAATAATGAAGTTGACCCTTGAAAAAAAATTTTTTGTTTTACAGAACAAAATGCACGCTTCTTCTTATCCAACCCATGGACCCGACTAAATTTTTAATGTTAGACTAAATTTTTAATGTTAGACTAAATTTTTAATGTTAGACTAAATTTTTAATGTTAGACTAAATTTTTAATGTTAGACTAAATTTTTAATGTTATCACTACTTAGTATTTTATATTTTAACATTTTAGTTTTAAATAAATTGACCACATGATTAATTCAATATTATTTTCAGTTAAATGACTTTATAAATAAATGGTTAATCGTACTTATTATTCGTACGTTACCACGGTTATTTCAAATCGCAATCAATTTAGTTTTTCATGCAATGTTAACTTTGCATGTAACAAAGCTCTTCTTGAGGGCTATCAGATGGCAAACAACTCCAATGTTTATGAAAACTAGTTTTACACGACACTGACCTATTTATATAGATGATAGCAACTCATACTTATCTTGGATTCTATTTACCGTTTTGATCTGTCTATGTCCTCCGCCGTTGAAAGAATCTTTACATGGAAGAGGTGTACTTTTAAATGATCAACTTTTACGATCTTTTTTTAGATTTAAAAACGTATTTCACTTACAGCGTTTCGTCACCGGTTTGAGACTTCGTCAGGTGCATAAATAGCTCAGTATCGAAGTCACTTGTCATCGTCATATTAACCAGGAAACCACTTTCCGCATTGTTTGGTCAAGTGGTAATAGTTGTGTTTACGTCTGTCATAATTATATTATTTAATATTAAACTCTTACGCCCTTTTTTCTGATTTAAAAATGTATTTCACACACATCTTATATTTTACCACAGTTAAATAACAATGGTACAGGGAGTCTCCAAAGCGACTCCCGCCCCAGACCTCGTTTTTTGTAGACTCGCTACTGACAGGACCAAATAATGTGGAAAATAGTATCCTGGATTATATGAGGATGACTATTTGCGATTTGACCTTGATACTGTACAATTCATGTATACACGAAGTCACGATTCATTGCTTCAAGAAACTGAACTTCAGAAAGAAAAGTCATGAGCGAAAACGCACTATGCTTTTTAGTTTGTTGTATGTTGTTAATTGAAGTAAATTATTTCGTTGTCCTCAACATGGTCTCAGGCGGTTTGTAAAAGCTCTCTTGACTATTAATTATTTATTTAATCATTTATTGTCAGTCTAATTGGCTTGATGTTGGTATAGCGCATGAGCACAGTGCAGCCAACACTGTTACTTCGCCATCGTCCATGAGAGTAATGCTATTTGTACCTCGCGTTCTCTAGGCAGAGCATTCGATTCGCGCTATTGTGTTCTTTCTTCATAGAGTGTGTGGAGCGAATATTACAATGCGTCTGAGATTGTGTTATCAACTTGAATTTTTTTACAGCAAATATTCGCTTTACTGACTACTATAAATATTTATCTGGATACTACTTGAATTTGTTGAAGCTGGAAATTCTTGTTAGACAGACATATTGCATAATTTTTTTCAAAGTTACATGACCTGGAGTATTTCACCTACCAAGTCGCAAACTAGAGGAAAAAACTGTGTGTGAAATACCTTATTAAGTCTGAAAAAAGTCGAAATATTGATAATTTGATAATATAATTACAACAGATGTAAAGAGCACAACGAGGTATTCTTTCCTCTTTACTTTTTACCTTTCCTTCTTTTGTTCACGCTGATGTCCCAAGCCACGTTCAACGAAGCCGATGCAGTTCTACTAGCTTGGCAAATTACTCTGAGACTCATTCCCAATTAAACCGTACACTCTTCAAAAACGCCAAAACCTGTTCCCATCTCCGACGCTCTTTCATCCTTCGTGTTTGATACAAATTCACTTGAGCTTGCATCGCTATATTCTCACTCCTTTGCTCCACAATCCGAAGAATCCTCCAGGACGTGGTACAGAGAATTCGTATCTCCACAATGTATATTCATTTGGCTGTGCGTGTTTTCCCTACATTCTGCGACATACACTTGAAAATGTTCGTGTCTTATCAGGAAGTAGAGGATGTGAGGTTGGGCAACAATCCAATTTTTTTGGCCTTCGTTCCGGACCTGACATCGGAAATAAACTCATACAAGACCTGAACCTGTCCGAATAACTAACACAAACAGACAATTTAATAATTTAACAATTTAATTAAAGAGATTAAAATAGAAAATTGTGTATTGAATTACCCCGTCATACATTACAATATTTCATTTAATAATCACTTTCATTAAAAATACTTATAAAAAATGAGAAAAATTTAATTTTTCCAGCATGAAATAATATAAATTTGTTGATGAGAATGAAAATATCGAGTTACAAATAAATAAGACGGAATACGTTTTTCGTCGAGCAACAGTTTGCCCAACCCCTTAGCGGTCCCATCCGTCAAAAGTACAAAGAAAATCGCGGACCAAGTCGGTCAGCGCTTATATATAAATGACAAGATGCGTGCCCTCAAAAAATGAGACATTAATATCAACGGGACTCAACAATCTTCTAATGACATTAACAGTAAAAGAATCAGTACAAATGCATTTCCTGGAACGTGTCAACAAATCTGAATTTTAAAAAAGTCTCTTAAAAGAGGATTCGAAGAATGATTTACACGGTTGCTTTTAACGCTACCTGGGAGACAATTTACGAATCGGAACACGTATTTCGGGGAAATATACAATAATGTATTTACTTGGCGTGAGGATCGATGCTACACAAACGATTCCGCGGTGAGTACGAAGAGGAGAGACAAGTGATTTGTGGCGAGCAGCGTCTTAGCAGCTGCCACCACCGTAATCAGACACCGCTAAGAGGTGTTCTGCTTCGCTTCCTTCCCTCTCTGTTGCTCCACTACAGTTACTCATGCATTTCTTGTCTCTGGAAGGACACGGAAGGATTGCCTTCTTCATGGGCGGAATCCTATATCTTCCACATTCATCCAATACGAACTGAGTACCTGGCATTAACCGTCGAAATTATACCGCAGTTTACTGTAATACGTAACTCAGTGATTAAAACAGATAAAAAAAACTGATTCTATTAACCTCAGTGAATTGATTCACGCAAACTAGAGAAGATCAAAACTGTAAATTGCTCACAGTTTTTTTAACCTTTTCTTGTCTGCGCATCGTCTTCATGTGGTTCCAAACGTGTCCCATGCGTGTCAGTCAAACGTGCGAACTCTTCCGAAGAATCAGCGCAAACTGTATCATCTACACTCTCACCATCCCACTACTCTCTAGATCTAGCGCACTACCCTCTACTCTAGTGCAGCGCTGTCCAATTTGAACCCGCGATCCATTTTCTATACACATTTCAGCGATCGATGAATAAAGCTATTGAGTCACATCCATTCCTATGTAACGCGTTATTTTGATTATCATCAACAAATTTATCTTATTTTATGTTGGGAAAAAATAAACAGTATATTTCTTAATTATTAAGAAGCATTTTCATATTTAGTCTAATAGTAAAATATTTACATATTGTTAAGTATGACGGGGAAATTTAGAACGCACACTTCTATTTTATCTCTCCGGGCATGACATGTCAAACATAAAATTACACCGACAGAATTAATAACAAAAAGTTGTGCCCCCACCCAACGTTTGATGAAAAAAATGATTTAAAATGTATCATAACTTGCAGGTCGTAAAAAAAGCTTTTGCTTCTTGTACAGACAAATTACAGAAAAGGAGGAAGGTAGATGTGTGGCTGTGCCTGCCAACAAACAATTTAACGTCATGAAACATGAAAGTTGAAAATAATGAGAGAATACAAAGCTGAAATTCTGGTGAGACACTGGAATGAGGTGAGACGATCTGTTACTTCAAAGATTCAGCTCGGATGGAGTTCGGTCGATGTCGAGGTGATGATTTTGCGTTTTTGATGCGCAGTTGAGGTTGAATTGCTGACCGCATATCACGTGGCGATTCAACGGCGTACCGATGCCCTCACGAGATAATCTTCCGGTTGAAGATAATTCCCCCTGCTGTCTCCTGATACAAACTGAAGGGGAAGTCGTCGACATGCTTGCCGAATAATGAGAGCACTAAATCAGGTTTGAAGTTGACTCCTCGGACGAGTCTTGCAGAGAGCGAGTTGTCCACATGTCGTGGCTCGCCTTTTTGGAGACTCGCGCTGCTCGCTCGAATGGTAAGTCCGTCTGTCGATCGATCGAGTGACGTTACAGGTTAACCGTGTATCAATTGTTCATCTGGCTCGATGGCGTGATTATTACGTAATGCCAGGTTATTGTAAATTGTTCTGGCGGGCAAGTGCAGCCTCGTGGATTCCAGTATAATTAATAAATGAGTCTAATTAATTAAGCCAGTCATACTATGTCCAACCATTTCATCTATTTTTTAACTCAAAGGCGTAAATTTTGAATGGACCTATGAGGTTTGAAGAAATTGTTCACCGAAGCTCAACAATCGAGAGATGTCACTCAACTGGCACAAAGAACATAGAGTCCACAGATTGTTCCCTTGTCTAATGATACGATATCTTAAAATGTCTGAACACCTGCTCTAGAGGAAGTATCACTATGCTTGACCGTCACCAGTGAGATTTTGTTCACCTCTCATCTTTCAGATAGGCGAATTTTTTCTCTCCGTTCATACGTTCCTTGAACGTTAACAGTACATCGCGCTGCACTTGTAAGAACCCGTAAACTTATTGATCAATTCTTGACGTACTGGATTTGGTTACGATGTTATAGCACATTTTTACTCTTCCAATTACACGGAGTATTTGTAATCGGTCGAAAAAAATTAATTGAGATCTAATTGAGATCTTTGCGAACCAGAAGAGTCTTATTTCCAAATGTTGGGCGACGATGTCCAACGTCGTGTGTGTGTGTGTGTGTATGTATGTCAAGACTTTTGTTCCCCCGATAACTCACGAACAAATTGCTGTATCGAAACGAAACTTGAGATTTGTCTTCGAATGCCTTGGGAATGGAAGCCTATTTCTGGACAGAAGCTCATTCCGACGTCATTTACACACCGCGTTGCACTTCCGGTTTCTTAATATTCAAAATTTTGAAAATATGCATAGAAGCATTTTGATTGATCAGTTAATTCTGCGCATAATTGCTAAACCGCATTCCTGTAACGCAAAAATTATGCTGTTCGCAACGAAACGTTATAACGCAACAAAGGAGTTATCTTGGGGCGCTTTTTATGAATTTTCGAATAAGGCAATTGCAAAGAGTTTAATGTGGAAGATAATTCATGCAATCTATACTTGAATATGTTATTATGATTTTTAGGATACCCCGTGCTGTGATGATAAATATTTTGCAACAGATTGATCTCAGAAATATGTCAAGCTGTTTATTAATTATAATAAATTATTATTATTATTTCTTTTTTAAATTGTTATTTTCCTTTTTCTAATTTGTTTTGTGTTATGTAGGGTGTTTAGTACCATGAATTGTAATTGGAAAGTTGAGTGGAGCACACTCCAGATTTTGTCTTTTTCGTGTCAGAGGCATCAACAAAAACACAAAAGTACAAAGAAGATATAAATATCGTACACATTTCACACACACACTAAACCACTCCAGCATACCTTCTTGCAACTTCCATTTGCTCGCACCAAGTCACTCATATCGCAACACACTGGGTTAAGACCGCACTCCAACAGGTGGGGTAAAGACGAGACCTCTCCGCAGTCACAAGTTGGACGAACCAGTTAACCCCCTTGCTCTACCTACTTCTGCCCGGAGCCCTGTCTAGGGACTTCAACACGCAGCCAGAAGTGACTCCATCCACTCCAGTAAGTGTTTTGAGGACGATCTCCACATCTCACTTCGTGTCTCATCCGCTGATAAGGACATTCCATCCACTGACCTCATGAAACTTTCCCCCGCCTTCAGCCTCGGAGGAGTTGAATGGTAATCATGCAAAACATTGGGATCTTTAAGGCATCGGTTCAAATACGCCGTCTCTCAGTACAGACGGTGATTGAGTGAAGCGACCACGGCATAGAGGACCCTCCACGTGGTGCCCCCATAGAGTTAAATATAAATAGAGGCAACCGTCTCTGCTGCAGCTTGTCCGTGATAACATGAGACAGAAGACACTGAGAGATGTCACCCTCTCGCTCGCACATCCGCTTGGAGGGGGTAAGGATTAATGCGCAACGATTTGTGAGCAGCAGTCAGCAATCAATGAGGGGTATCGAGTTCCCCCCACCTAAGACGAAGCGCGAGAGAGACAGAGACATCTCTCATAGTTTTCCCCTCCGGACAACCGTCGCATAAGGCTGTTGGGTCTATGTATAAGTCTATGGGTGCCCTCAGGGCAGTGCGAGCTGCTCATAAATTTAAATATGATATAGACCCACCGGTCTTATGTACCGATTGTTCGAAGGGTGATATCTGTGTCTTCGTCGCACATCGGCTTAGGTGGGGGAACTCTATTCCCCTTTCTGTCTACTGGCTTCTGCACATAAGTCATTGCGTCCAATATCTCCCCTCCTCCAAGTGGGAGCCTGAGAGAGGGGGCGACTCCGAACAGAATCTTCTGTCTCATGCTATCACGGATAACCCACAGCAGAGACCGCTCAGTCTATTTATATGTAAGTGTATGGCGCTGCTCCGTGGACAACGTGTTCCGGAAAAGACAATAGCTATCTCCACACACAGAAGCTCAATACAAGTTTGCTAGAATAAATTAGAAAATTACTTCCCTCCAGAAAAAAATCATCACTAATTAAGAGACCAGGTCATAGATTCAAGTGTAATTCGAATTTGGCGCTATTCCACATTGAATGTGATACCATCTTTAGAGAGAGAGAGAGAGAGAGAGAGAGATTTAAAAATAAGACAAAATGTTTCTCAATGTGTTTGGCAGCAACCGTGTCTACTTTGCGTAACAAACAATTCACATTTTCATTCCGAACTTCATAAAATACAAATACCTTTAATCACTACAAAGAAATCTTATTTTCAAAAACGCATTTAGAGGAGTGGAATTATAATAATTCAAATGAATATTTAGCAATCTACAGAAATAAAAATTAAATGCTGTTCGTTGGTAACCGCATTAATTGAGAACGGCAGGACCGACTTAGCTAATTCTTTTTTTTTAATGTTCGTACTAGTCAGAATCAGGCTTTTAGGGGGGAAATTGGAAAAGTTGCCCGGAAAATTGGAAAATTCGAGAAAAACTAAAAGTGCTTTTATCTATGGGATTTTTGTATGAACACAAGACCATAACTCGCGATTCGAACGATGGATATGCGTAATTCTTTTTTTTTTGTATTGTTCGTTATGAACCTGGAAAAAGTTTTCAGGAAAAAAATTCGGGACAATTACAAAAGAAAGTCGGAAAATTCGGACAAACTACAAAAATCATAACTTTTGGATCCACTCTCGATCATAACTGACGATAGGAACGACATATTTTCCCACATGGTTCCAAGTCGAACACATTCCAGACACATCACACATTTCCAGCGTTTCAGCGGTGTACCGCCTTTAGAATTCATCTCTCATGTAAAATTTCCCATTGGCGTACTTCTGAATATTGTCCTCCTCAAATTGAATGCCCATAGCTACAATCGTTAATAAATACAATAATTACCCAGAAATACGCTTTTTCTTCTCATTTTTACGTTGTTTACACATTTAATATAGCTTTTCACATATTCACAAAAGGATCAAAAACAAATTTATTGAAATTTGGACAGGACAACGTCTGTCGCTAGTACAATATAAACGTTCTTCAATGAGTCCAGACAACATCTCTTTGACATTAGCTACCAAATGGAGGTCGCGGTTACGTGACTCAATTTGAAGTAAAAAATCTTGTTTAATATTACACTAACGTCTTCTCAANGCGGTTACGTGACTCAATTTGAAGTAAAAAATCTTGTTTAATATTACACTAACGTCTTCTCAATCAGATTTTCGTGTTTCTGTATGATATTTCAGTTTAAGTACAACATGGTATTTGTATTGCCAATTTTCATTTGAAGGTTTTGCTGCTATAACACTAAAAAGATTTTTCATGGCAATTCCTTTTCCGTTAAAAGTAAATTCGTTTCCGCATTTTACCGTTTCGTTCTCCTCATTTCGCAATGAGAAGTTGATAAATTATAAGCTGAGTTGAATCAACAGGAACACCTGACCTTTATTTGTAAATTGGAAATGTAGCTTTGTGCTACTGAAGCTTATCTACATGGAGCGATAGGAGGTAGGAGTTGGGTGGTAGGCTATTGTTAGTAGGTGGGTGGATTAGCTGGGTTTACCAGTAACTTGGCCCAAGTGGAGGGGTTAGTAGGAGTATTTAGTAATAGTTATTGATAGATTTGTTTGTGGGGCTTGAAGAGCTCGTCAACAGCAAGGTCATTAACGCCCATATTTTTGATAGAGGAAGGAAGGTTTGCTTTTCAGCCGTCACAGTTATATGAACTGGGACATTAAATGTGAAAAGTTACAAATTTTCTGGGTCCATCGGGAATCGAACCCGGTATGACTTGGTGATGAGTCAGAACACTACCACCTGCACCAACGGTGGGGCTTTCACCAGACATCTAATGTCATTCGATTAAGTGGTAATACGTTCCTAATACTTTAAATGAAGCATGGAAAAGTAGTAGCGTATCTACACTTTATGAGGTCCGAGGTGGGAATCTTTATTTATTTATTTTTTTTGGGTGGGGAGGGGGGTCCTCCATATTCATACCACACACAAACTTGTTCTCATACAGATATTAAGATCACGTAAAATTGAAGTGAAAATTACCGTTCTATGTATAACGAGTTGAGTTCTTGGTTATTTTACAGTTGTAATAAATCTAATGTTTATTTATGTTCAGATTTACTTCATATTATTCTTGGTAACCCATTGGAGGCCTCTTACATTGTGCGACCCAAGGCGGGCCGCCCCCCTCCCCCCTCCCCATCCAGCACTTAGGGACGCTACTGTGGAAAAGACACGAAACTTAAAGCAATATTTTAAATGGTTTCTCTATCGAAACACGTAATTATCGTAGATTATAGGTTATTAGCAGATACGCCCTGCATTGCTCAAGGTCATATTTTCCTCATGCGTCCAAATATTTATATCGGAAAAATTCTCAGTAACTTCCCAGTTTTATTTAATCTCCTTTCCATTTTATTTTATGTACTTCTTACTGAATATAATTTCTTACCGAGAGCTTTGAATAAACCACTGAAATCATTCCTATGGCAGCTTCAGGGGGGGAACACTGTGATATGACCCCTCCGGAAAAAAGGAATCTATTTTTGTCCCCCAAGGGTAAAGGCTCAGATGTTTAATTTTCCTTTTCATAAATGGACATATTCCAAAATTTCTAGGCATAATCATGTTAACGTTTTGTGTACAGAGATTGAATAATGACAGTAAAAATTATCAAGAGGTTCTCCAAATAATATTGTGTGTTTTTTTTAATGTATATACATGGATCTAATCACTCTGAAGTGGATGAGAGACAAAATATTTTTCAATTAACTAGTTTTTATTTCTTCTAACGGACCAGAAACATGAAGAAATTTACTCGCGCTCAGTGGCGGATTTATGGATATTGAAATTGATAAAATGTATCTTTATACTTTAATAAATAATTGCCATTTTAAACAATTAATAAATTTGGTCACTATTTAATGAATTGTTAATTATATTTGACGTATTTATGTATTAAATTAAAATAATGAATATTTATAAAATTTAGACCCCCCTTGATTACGCTCCAGATCCACCACTGCTTTTGCTAGTTGTAACTTTTTCTTTTAGCATTAATTAATTCACTATTAATTTAAATACATTGATATTCCCCGCTCAGTATGAATCATTAAAATTAAACATATTCAGTTCATGAGAAAATTCACTAATTTAACTATTCTTATTATTAATATTATATTATTCTTATTATTAATTTATTTTAACTATAATTATTGTTGTTACTTATGTTAAAGGTATTATGTAGAATTAGATCACTAAAATATCTTAAAGCGGGGTAAATAACATGAATTTACTGTGATTTCAACTTGAAAAACATACCACACCAACCATTTAAATGACAAAATTGCAATTATAATTGATGTTGTAATGCATGACTTCTTATGGAGAAAACACTTATTTTCAATTAAAGACAAACTTTTAAATCCCGAAAATGATGGAAGTTTACTTTGATTTGTAGTAAATTTTCCGAGGTATTTTTTACATTTCTTTTATCTATAGGTCACCGGACTTTTGAGAAATTTTTTTAATTTTTTCTGAGGCGAGATGCGTAAATCACGAAACCGTTGCGCACGGTCGCCATGTTTGTACTTAATGCTCTTATGCATTTCAAACGAGTCAAGCGAGTTCCTGAATATTGTTTGTAAAGTATTGTAAAGTTTGTAAAGTTTGATAGATACAAATTAAATGGTGTGTTTTATTCGTTATTATTCAAATTTTTGTATTTTAAAACAATTAGAAGAAGAAAAGAAACAAACATTGTCCATGTTTATTAAGGTGGGATCAGTACTTGGAGTGCTGAATGTGAAACCTTAATGTGATTTTGAATATTCACGACAATACGAAACATGGCATACTCCGGGGCTAGAGGGATGGGGTCGTGGATGCATTGTTTTTTCAGGGGCGCAAATAAGCAGTTTTATAACTAAGAATGGCCTGAAATTTCTGAAAAGAATATACAAATATAGAGATAAAAGAGACAGAACGTTTTACTAACACCGTTAAGGCATTAAGAATTATTTACACAATTACAATTCTACGTCAACTTGGCCCATTTACACTCCTAAATATTATTCAACCTTCTTGAAACAGTAAACTAATGTGTAAGCGTAGCAGACACGAATTCTTTTATTGCGTCTATACCAAACTTTCAAGTGAAATACTGCTAATGCGGATGTAATGCATAATAACTGTACTTTACGTACAGAAAATTTAAGCAAAATCGTAGAAACCGTTCTTGAGAAACATTTAAAAGAGTACTTTGACCTTCATATGAAGTATCCATTGTTTTAAAATAAAAAAAAATTAGAGTACGTGCATCGACAACAAGTAAATTAAACCGAATTGTGAATTGAGTTGATCCATCCATTTACTCAGAATCGGTGCGCGCAGACGGACAGACGTTATGCCAAAAACCACCTTCTCAGAATCAGGGATCGCTAAAACGAATACGTTCGAAATCTCGCATTCGAATTTTTTCACAATCACAATACTTTCTACATACTACATATATGAGAAAGTAAAAGAATACAACCGAATAGGATGATTATACTTTTGAAGTACAACCCGGTAGAACTACCTTGAGTGTTACTCAATGAGCGATGACAATGAACTTGAAGGTCATTTACCATTCCCCCTCGCCAGTTCTACAAGGGAAGCCTCGCTTGGCGCTGCATGAACAAAAGCGGAAAATTCATGCGGACGAATACGATATTCACACGAACAAAACATGGGGAATTTATAGCCACGGCACAAAACACCTCTTGTTAATCAAAGCGTTTTTCTCAACATCGTGATCATTTTATTTTATTAGTGCCGCTATGATATGCAAAACGAGAGGTTTCAAATTATAATAATACGTAGAAAAAGAAAATCTCAAAACTCGACCACTGAATTAGCGTTGGAAAAAAATTTTTGTTTCGTCAAATCAGAGATAATGATCTGAGTTTATATATTTTAATGAACATCCCTAATGCATAATTTTACCGCGTTTAGATAAAAATAAATAATCGTGCCAATAAAATTAATTACGCTTTAATTTATTCAAATAGAAGGTCATTAGTAACATTTTTTCAAATAGAGATGGAAATTAAGAGCAAAATACATTAAAAAACAAAAAAATCCTATTCATTTTGTTCCGCGTGTAATACATTTGAGGGAATTTTCGACGCAAAGGTAACACTGCAAAAAAATTTCTTAATCCGAAAAAAAACAGAACTATTAATTACAAAACGACGTGTCAATGTTTTTTTAAATTATATCATTCAAATTAATACATGTCGCTGAGGACCATATACTGTAAATCGTAGAAAAGTTGTGCATATTAATTGTTAAGCAATGTTCTTGTGTACGTGTTTTGCGCGAAATCGTCAAAACATCTTGGTGTGAATATTAACGATTTTGATATCCCATTATACATGAATGTAGACGATGCATTATCGAAAAAATACAATAAATACGACAAAAAGGTGGAAGTTGCATACGGACTTGGGAGTCGAGGCGAATGGTGCAGTGGATAGCACACCTGCGGCCAGAGCATCAGGTCCCGGGTTCCAGTCCCGGTCCGTCGCAATTTTTCACCTGGCTGTTTTCACCTATGAGCATGTTAGGAAAATAAACTAATTGACTGCTACGACTGTACACATTACGAATAAACACAGAGCGTTCTATTCATGTTTCATTTTTCTTGGGTTTCATTTTCTCTGAGTAAAGTTATTTGACTTAAGAGTATACATGTGTCAACGACGCTTATATTGCTCAACCCGATGCGGTTGACGGTTGACAAGGAACGTGAGTCTTCCGATTTTTCGCCGCGTCATGTTGGCCGGTTCCGAAGTTCCACGACGGAAACGCTTAGAGGATTGTTTCACAATGAAGAATGTAGGGAGAGAGGGATCCGAACATTTCATTTCCTGTACAACTTCATACAACGGACGAGAGAATTGTTCGTTTAATATTTTAAGTTGAAATATTCAACACAAAAAGAGATACTGATGACGTATTTTACGAAACAAGAAGAAAACCTTTTACATAAAATTTCTTTTTCTTGCAACCAAAACGCTTTAAGCTGGCAAAATTAATTATTAACAATACTTTCTTCAAGAACAAATGACTTTGTCATACTTATTCTTAATAACTCTAAATTCTTAAATGCTTTTATTTTAAAGACACTGAATTTTTTTATTTCGCTAGATAATTATTTATACCAAGCGAATTATTTAACATTTTAAGTAATTATGTTTTTTGGCGTCATTGAATATTTATAATTTTTATACGTTATCATTTCGGTGTAAGCTAAGATATCCGAATTGCTTTGGAAATTTGTAGGTACGTGACACTTGGAATTTTTAATTAATAATTATTTTGAGAAATTGTTTACTGAACACAATCATGATATGAGAAGTGCCATTGTGTTGCAATTACTGTGCTACATTATGTGATTAATACAAAGTGATTTAAAATTCCAACCTAACATCGAGCCCTTTCCAACATACTAAGTCAAGTTCGCCAAAATAGAATGTTAGTGAATTTTTATAGGTAAATGGTAACTTAACCACTGGGTTCTTCACTCTACTAGGTCAGTAGGTTTGACAAAATTATAATTTTTTCCTGGGTTAGGTCCGGGACCTAGACAACGGTAACTTTATTTAATAGTTACAATATTTTGTGTAATTTCCTAGCTAACGCACTGTGGAAGTCTCATTCAGTAAGATCTGCGTCACGGTTACATACGCTGTTGCTTTGCCTGTTCACTAAATTGTACTCTATAAAGTTTTTAGAGGCATCCACGTCTTGGAAATCATATTTCATTCTATGTGTACATGTAAAAGAATGTTCTTGAAGTAAAATTCCATGCACCAGAACCGTCTGGAGTGGACACTAACCACTAGTTACGTCACTGGTCCAGAAGTTACATTCGGGAGGTGGGGAGAAGCTTTCTCGTCAAAAAAAATAGTTGCGCTAATTATGTTTCATACAGCAATTTCATTACAACAAATAACAATTTAGGTATGGGAGTGGGGAAGTTCCTTCTCTCTACATGCCTCTCTGCAACCTTTGATAATCGTATTTTCTATTTTTAATGCATTTAGAAGCTGTAAAGTAATGCTTCTAATTGATAATATGAAATTGGTGGAGATAAAAGCGAAACGCCAAATCGTTTAGGAACTATTTACGGATAATTCGACGTTACAAAAATAAATTATGACTTCTCATGATCGCCGTGTTGTATTTACCTTACCAGTTAGGTTTCGAGGTTATTCTTACATTTGCAAAATATCGTTTAGTTATTTAGAATTTATATGAGTTTAGGCAAATTCTCTAATCTTCGCCAGTCCTTGAAATAAATGGACACGGTCGACATAAGACGTTTATGGCTTGAAATGCCAAAGCCATTCGTCGTCTGTTTATCAAGACCTTCGTTTCTTCTTCATGCAGCGGAAGAAACTGTCGACTCAGAAGAAAGGCGTTACAACGATCAATTCATGTTGACTGATAATTGTCGATTAATAATCATTTGTAAATTATTGCCTTGAATTATAAAATAACAGCAAATCAATAAAGTTAAGAATTGCATCAGTGATAAAAAAAAATGGACGTTATTTAAATATTTTCTTATTCATGTATTCATAAAGTGTCACTATCTATATTTTGAGCTACGAGGTATGGTAGACCTACTAAATGTGTATAATAAAAATATGAGTGTACAGTAGTTCATTTATTTACTATTCTTTTGACATTGATTAGAAGGGTCTCAAATGGAAAATCTGACCAAGTCCCCTCCCCCCCATAGTTTCGTCTTCCGAGGAATCACCCGTTATATTAATAGCAGAAATAAAATACATTTATAGCAACAAAAGTATTCATTTTGTTTTCAGTCTTGTACTTGCATTTGCGTGGTTCTTTTCACATGCACTTCTTAATACAATAACATTGCGCTGCATGTACGGGGCGAAATGCAATGGAAAGGATAACAAGAGACAAGTAATGTAAATCCCGGTGATGTTAACTAGAAACAGGGTTCTAGATATAGTAAATCAACTGAAAAAAATATTGAGTTGTATTTTACAATGTCGAGTCAAATTCCTTTGGGGTGGGGGAGGGGGCAAGGGATCGACCCATCGCCCTCCACTTGGATCCACCACTGCTACCCATTTTTAGACGTGTTGTTGCAGTAGGACTTGTTCCAAGATCTTCTTCCTGCCTGGAGAAAGTTTACTTCTTCACAATTTCAAAGAATATTCGAAACATACTACCTCTTAATTTAATTTGTGTTATCACTACCCTTCTATGAAGGTAGTTTATTAAGATACTTGATTGGGGTTTCTTCTAAATATTCTAGATAGATGTTTTTGTATTCTACCTCTAAACCAGAGGAGACTACCTACCAAAAAAAAAATGGAGATCGAAACTATAACGACATCAGAAGTTGATCTCGTGATGAAAAAAACAAAGAAAGAAAATAAAACTGAGTAGCCCACGTTATCGTAATTAAGGAAATGAGAAAAACTAGCTTCTTCACGTTCTGCAGCAGCCTTCAAGTTAGTGGCACACATCGGTACGGAATATAACTGTTTCATTCTAAATCTGGGTTGGCACCAAGAAATTCGTGAAGAAGACGATCATGACCAATTTAATGCAATAAATAACGTATAAAGTACTAAAATATTATATTCAATTATCAAACGTCAGACAAGTGTCGTTGCAGTTATTATTTTTAACTTGTTTTATATTAATTGTAGACAAGTACCAATTACCCCCAAGAAGTTTTCATGAAGTAATCACTCGAAACTCAATCTGATTTATTCTATAATATTATAATTAAATAAAACAAAAATTCGAACGGCGCACTAAGCTCTGGTCTATATATAGGTATTATGATTTCAAAAGTTACAATGTATTATCAATATTTGCGGAATAATTTATAGATTTCATAATTATACGTATTTGTTCAATAACTGATCTCTTACATTCTATTGAATACAAAATTTGCTACTATTCTATCATAACGAGTAGCCAACTACTTTTGTTCTTGATTTAGGGGAACCGGGCAAGAAGTTCGCCACCGCCTTAGGGCCCTTGATCGAAGTAGTGGGATGGTCCCTTGCTTGCTTCCGAAGAATAAATTAGTTTGCAGTAAAGTGGTGATGTGCAGTTTCTAACAGCCTTTTGACGGTTAATGCATTACTTATATTAAAGTTCACAAGACGAATAATCATAAATTATGAAAAACTACATAAATCGTGAAATATAATACCTCGATGTAATTGACTATATCTCTGTCAATTATGAAAAAAATGGATCAAATTTTTATCAATGAAAATTCAATGTATTTGGATGTTTTTTTTAAAATAATAACTGCGAAAATCCGTGATATTGTATTTTGGAAAAATAATTTCGAAAAAAGTAGCATTTTCCGTTTTTGAATGGTCTTCGTTTGACAAAAATAAAATAACATGGTTGAAAACAATAGAATGAAGTCTAAACTTTCCGTATAAAACAGTATAATTATCTTTATAAGAGTACTTTTTAAGCATTTTTCATTTGCTGTTGATATAGGCTTCATTTGTTATAACAGACTTGGATTCACTCAATGGTAAAAAATGATAAAATATGGAATCAATGGGCATAAACCACATTTTTCAATGTAATTAACTAGAAAAAAATGTTTTTCTTGAAGTTCGCGATGGTCGACTTTTTTTTTGGCCAATTATACAAAGAATGACCCGAATACCAAAGCAAGTTTTTTATAAATCTATGTTTCACTGTTTACAAAGACGAAATCTTGCAAAATTATTCGCCCACAACAAATACAAAAAAAATAAAATATTCTGTGTTACTGGAATCACGAAATATCGGATAATACAATTCTGGAACTGGCCCACTGTGTCCAGAAATAATGCAGAAATTCGAGTTTATCAGGAGTCAAGAGAACAAGAAGATTCTTTTTAATGGCAAGTGACCTTTTATATCAGAAGTAAAAGAAAACGGCGCAGTCCAATCCATTTAAAACCGGTGAGCCGCCGGGTGTGCAGTGTTTTGAGAAACCGAATACTCACCGTAAATGGAAGTGCTATCCGTCGGTTTCAGCTTCTTTTGAAGCAACCGCCCAATGCCGATGATCCAAGCCAAGCGGATGAAATAATTGACGTCTGCGATGGCGTACAGAAACAGCAGAAGCCAGCCGGCGATCATACACACGGCGCACAGCATGTTGACGGCGGCTGCGAGCGACGGGACTGCGGCGAGCGGCGATGGACGGTCCCTTCTGCCGCCAGCCGTGCAGCGACCCGCCGATTCGCGGGCCAGAGAGAGTAGACGCCAAGATATTCCACTCGACCAAGTGCAGCGTCGGTCCCGCTGCGGCACGGCGCACTGACGAGGTACACGGCTTTCCACCACACAGATACAAAAGTGGATTTTAATCAACCGGGTTCATCACAAGTTTATTACCATTTTATAACTCAATACATCAAATATTTAGTTCATCGATTCATTAGCAAATGTGGAATTATTTTTTGAGGCGGGGTGTAACTTCAGTATTTTAGCTATCTTCAATAGGGTAATTTTTTATCGCTAAGAATTAATTTGAATGTAGAATAACAATTGATATGTGTTACAAGTTCGCTAAATTAAAAAAAAAACGTATAGAAATAATCTTTAACATCGTTATACAGCCATTGGTACTGACTCTACGAATGTAAGTACATTGACATGAAATACAAAAAATATTTCCTACCCCGCCACTCCCGGGGTTTCAATTGGATATGGAAGCACGGTAAAAATGATATACTCATATTAAATT
The DNA here is from genome assembly GCA_002313205.1 of Laupala kohalensis. NCBI lineage: Eukaryota > Metazoa > Arthropoda > Insecta > Orthoptera > Trigonidiidae > Laupala > Laupala kohalensis. Next base: position 453,122 of record NNCF01130699.1, read on the forward strand.
TTATATATATATATATTCATAAAACCTAACATTTCGTCGTAGGTAAAAGAATTCTTTCCATGTTAGTACTTTGTCGTAAATTAGGATAATGCACTCCACACATTTACTTCTTATGAAAAACTCTTTTCGCTGCGCTTCCCACACATGCATCTATGTCATTACCTTGGAGGAACTAACGTTTCTCAGTTTTTATGCTTGAGATGGCACAAGGCTCATTACGTACATCTCATAGATCTCTTGTTTGATGAAAATGCTTGACGAACAAAGCTGATATCCAAACACATCTCATCACATTTCCTTCTTTCTTCACAGGTTGTACACAAATGGACTGTATACTTAATAAATTGAGGTCAGACAACACTGGTCACAGCCCAAATATCAGCAGTAAAGCATTTTACTGTGTGTTTGATGTTTCTGACAAAATATTCTGGTATAAATCAAAGACGTACATGAAAAGATTATTCTTATACTTATTAAAATGTAAAAGAATCAAAATTTTTTAAACGTAAAAATTCTGTTATTCAGGCGTGTAACGACAATTCTTTGTCACCTTATAAATATGTACAGTTCAATCGACTTGGCAAGAATGGTCCCTTGCTTGCTTCCGGACCAATCCCTAGCAGTAAGGGCTTGCTTTCGGAGAGTAAATTGGTTTTTGGTCCTCCACGTGGTCATAGGCAGCTAGTAACTATTTTTGACAATAAATTTATTATTATTATTATGGTACAGTATAGTCTGAAGAAAGTGCGTATTTGACCGTGTGACGAAAAACGTAGCTTTTTTATAAACATGAAAACCAAAACTTGCTCAACGTATAATGTGGGCGACCCCTTTGTATCTCCTATATCAAAGCAATAAAAACCGTCGCAAACTGCTTCTTTGGAGGTCAGGTGGAACCAAACAGGTCCAACTCTTCAACAGAAGCATTTTGCTGAGAAGCAGCGGATGAGACAAAGATGTCCTCTATAACCACCGCAGCCACGGCTGCCGTTAATAGGCACATTGACTCTCATTGAACTACGACTGCAGAACTTTATTATATCAATCCAACTTACTACTGGATTTACGTATTTTTCATTTCATATTCTTTATAATGTTTACGCCCCCACTGACGGCCATCAATCGGCAACTACTGACTAAAATTACGGAATCGTACAAGATCCAAGTTATTTCACATTCTGTGATTTACGTGAACTGTTCGTCACATTCCCGGCATGATAAACAGCTACCGCAAGTTTTGTCGGTAGTTGTCCGATGACGGCCCATAATGGAGGTAGAAATTTTGTAAAGAATATTTAATTGAAAATAAATCGAGCAAAAGTAACAAATTTTGATTAATAGAGAATTTTGTTTCACAATAACGAACGAGTACAAAAGTTGTGAACAATCTGAGAGAATGCCATAATAAATTTATTGTCAAAAAAGCAGTTACAAACTGCACATGACCACGTGGAGAACAATAAACTAATTTACTCTCCGGAAGCAAGCAAGGGACCATCCCATCAATTCCGATCAAGGGCCCTAAGGCAGAGGCGGATTCAAAAATTTAAGCAAAAATTCCTAGATAAGATAAAACGTTAGCTGCGAGTTATAATACTAATAGAATGTTAATATGTTTGTAATTTAACGCAAAAAATTTTATTTTACATGTACGAATTATTAACGAACTATAGATTATTCTGAGTATAGTGTTTACAAATAATAAGATTTGAAGTAACACTAAATTCACGATTTATTGTTACAATAAACACGCCCCTAGGCAAAGTCTAGAGAACTTGCATAAGAAATCCGCCTCTACCCGAAGGAAAACCGGAGAAAAACCCGGGCCAGGATGGGGCTACAGAATCAATGTACACAACCGTGCCAATGTTGAGTACACATAAAACTAAATTAATATGAGCCATACGGCAACACAATCATACAAGAAAATAGTTTTTGAAATTGTTATANCAATGGCGTGATAAAGTACAAGACGAATTTAACTTTTATTAAAATCAATAAATTCTTTTACATTGTAGAAGCACTTTTTAACCGCGTGTTTGAAGAGATTCAATTTCATAATATATTTTACATTTTTGGGCAGGGAATTATATAGAACGATTCCCGAATGATGCGGTCCATTTTGGCAAAGAGTGGTTGACACAATCTAGGCCAATGAATATTATTACTATTGCGAGTATTGTGTTCGTGGACGAGACTGTTTCGTATAAAGTAAGGGTGGCACTTCAGTAATTCGGTCTTAAGAAACACGACCGTTTCATAAATATAAATGCAGGGAAGTGTTAAGATATTTAATTCCTTGAATAAAGGTTTACAAGAGTTTCGGGGGTGAGATTTACAAATTATCCGAACTATCCTCTTCTGAATTCTGAAAGTTTGAATACTCTGATCGGAATTGCCCCATATACGCAACGGGAAATACGTGGACTAACTACGTTAACTAAGATTCGGAATGCTTAACACAATTTGTTTAATTGGGAATTAAGATTGTCCACGTGACAATTCCATTTGAGGTTGTCATGTCGTTCACATACAATAAAAAGAGTATATGACCGAGAATTGAACCTTGGGGTTCTCCGCAAGTAAGTGGCTTTTTTAAAAAAACAACGCTCAAGTATTTTATTTTTAGTATAGGATTTTTCGAACTGTTGATATCTATCTTTTAAATCAAAAGTTAGCCATTGATGTGGAAGTCCACGAATGCCTAAAGAATGCAATTTTGAAAAAGAGAATTCCGTGATCGATGACATCGAATGCTTTGGATAAGTCAAGAAAAACACCCTGAGGATTTTCTCCACGGTCAAGAGATGTGGTAACATCGTTTAAGAAGGAANAATGGAAAAGGATTTCCTAAAATCGTGTTGATCGTCAGAGAGAATGTTATTTTTTGATAAAAAATCTAGACGCGTATAGAACAATTTTTCTAGGATTTTTGAGAAAGTGGGTAGTAGAGATATTGGTCGGTAATTTCCAATATTAAGTTTGTTTCCTTTCTTGTGTAAAGGTTTCACTTTAGCTCTCTTAAATATGTTGGGAAACACCCCTTCCGATAAAGAACTATTAAAAATATTTATGAGTGGATTTAATATAGCGTGAGACGAAAATTTAACAATAAACTCGGGTATATCATCTATGCCTGTTGAAAATTTGTTTTTTAATGAGTTGATGATTCTCATGACATCACTGGCGTTAGTTTCGGAAGTGAACATAGAATTGGGTACGTGGGTGGATATAATTGGAGGACATTGATTTGGATATACTGAGTTCGTTATTTTACCTTCTTATGTGAAGTAAGAATCGAATTCTTCTTCAAGTTTTCAATCATTTCCTTTATTTTTCGAGATAAAATATCTAAAACCTTGTTCCCGCCGCATATAGCTTTAGCGGACTTGGTCTGAAGTTTGTTATACCACTCCAATTGAACAAAATACTCAATTTCGGCATCTTAGATTCCTTGGCAACCCAACATTTCTTCTTCACAATTCCTTCGCCCAAATCATGTTGTTAGGTGGAAGGCCATGCCTAATGGAATAAACCCCTTCACATTTTAATAAGACATTAAATTAATAAAAAAGTAATTATTGCAGAAGTCGATTTAGTGGCTTGACCTTTTCTGTGACGTTTGTAAAGGCTCAGACGTCGTAGACTGGTGGCATGACATGGAGGTAACAACGGCGTGGGAACGTCGCGAGATCGGATTCACAAGTACAGACCAGGATCAATTCCTTTTGAGCTACAGAGCAAAATTGTAAAGAACAAATATACGTCGTATTGATAAAACCTGTCCGGATAATCGAGGTTTCTCCGTATCTCTTTCTCAGAGCGATTATTCCCTCAAAATGAGTCTCGTCTCTTCCCTGTCCTTTTTCAAAAATCTGCGTACATACTCCTAGGGATATTCGACATTCTGAAATAACTATATATTGCAGCCCCTTAGGATATGAAAACGATATATATCCCTAGCTGATCGCGAACGAATAATTCGCACTATCAGTTTTATACACATTATTTTTATGATAAAATTGTGAAGTCTACATCGCTGGTTATGAACCAAATCCTTGTATCCTAAAAATCAGAAAACTAAAAAGTTTTTAATCGCCAACAATAACTCAGACATTATTTATGTCCTTTTTTTTCAAAATCCTCTGAACTGCACAAGGTTTTCGACAAAAGAAAAGAGGAACTACTTAGAATCTTGTGCGTGTTTTGCTGACCGTGAAAAGCATTGTTGTATGACGAACACATGGGCGTAGCATGGCTACGTACACGATATAAAGACAAAAAATCTCCGATGTTGGTTCTCTTCACCATAATTATTTTTCCTTATCGTTAAAAACTGTGTCGATCTCATAAAATTGACTGAAGGAAATTGACAGAGCTTTACAATATTATCTCATACATAATTTATGATGCAAGTTATAAAGGTGTATACTTGTTGAATTTCGAACACAGCATCTCCTTGGGTACAAGCAGTTGTGCTCCGTTAGCTGAGCTTTTCGCACCAGATTCCAAAAAGGAGAATTCGTCTGCGCATGGTTTTCCAATCCACTCCGGCAATCTTGGCGATTCGGTCGTTTCAAGCTAACGTCAAGCACTCTCTGCCCCTCCTCCTTTCACCTTCGTCGCGCCGCCAGCGGTGGCATCTGCGCTAACGGGAATCCAGCGGCCCAACGCGACCGCTCTCTAACGGAGCTTCCATTAAGCATCACTGCTTCCTGCTCTCGAGCGCCTGCGAGCGTCCACGTATAGTCAGTCACCATACTTCACTTCGAGAAATTCAACTTAAGAAGAAAACAGGACACGAACGGAAATGCACTGTGTTCATTAGTTTATTTTGTATTAGTCGCAGTAAATTACTCTGTTGTCCTCAATGTGGTCATACGCAATTTGTAACAGCTCTCTTGACCGCAATTTATTTATTTATTTATTATCAGTCTAATTCTCTTGGTGTTGGTATAGAACCTGTACTCAATGTCGCCAACGCTTCTTCTTCGCCATCGTCCATAAGAGTAATGATATTTGTACTTCGCGTTCTGTTGGCAAGACATTCGAAATTGAATTCATAACCAACCTCGGACAACAATCACTTCACTTGCTCTTGTGGCGCTGTTCTGTTCTTTCTGCATCGAGTGTGTGGAACGAATACTTTTTGTCTTGTTGTGTTATTACCTTGTATTTCTTCACAGGAAATAGTCGCTTTTGTGACTACTATTAATATTTATTTGGATATTATTTAAATTCTTTGTGACCACGCTTTTCCCGAAATTTTCCTACCACGCTTTCCTTGAAATTTTCGCGAGTGAGTTTCAAGGATTTGTTTCCAAGAGGTTGGCAATTTGTTTAAGGTAAACATATTGAATAATTTTAGGCAAAGTATCCTGACTTTTAGTGTACAAACCCACAAACACACACAGATAGGCGCTGCCACTCAACTCGGCTATCTTTGCGAGTGGTCGACCTTCGCTTCAACACTTAATGATTCGTCAAGGTATTACATATTACAAGTAATAAGGGAATGTGTATTCCCAATTTTCATATTCAAACAAAAAACGAGTACTTTTAACATTAAAATTCAGAAGTTCTCTTCATAATGATCAATAACTATCAATAACGATCGCCCCTCCAGTGCCTGAGAGTTAGCGTTCTTACTCAGTCAATCCGGGTTCAATTCCCGGTTCAATTTCGGCGGGGCCAAAAAAAAGTAGCTTTTCACATTACTCTCCCAGTTCACATATAGCTGTGAATACTGAAAAGCGAACTCTCCTTCTGCTATCCACCTCATACTACTCTTAGTACCACAATTACTAACTACTCCCACTAACACCTCCACTTGGGCCAAGTTGTTGGTAAATCCAGATAAGCGGCCCAACTACTAACAATAGCCCTACCACCAAACTCCTACATCCTATCGCCTCATAGAGAATGAGTTTCTAGTTTTGCAAAAGCGTTTATGATTTTCAAGAAGGTTGACGCATTTGACGATTTTTAATCAGTAATTAGCACAGCAGTATATTTGTATCGTCTCAGGAATTAACGATGCATTCGAATTTTGGGATCAATAGAGAGGAACAGTCCCAGTCGTATACAGTCAGCACTTGAACTAAATTTTTCAAAAACCGCAGTATGAGTGCCATCTTTCGACAGTAATTTTATTATTGTCCTTAAAGTATTAAATGTTTCTGTACCTTAAAAATTTGAATAAAGTTTTTGCACCTTTAATCAGAATGTTTTGAATCTATCACTTTCCCTTGTCACAAAAATTTTAAAATAAGTAGGGTGTTACTGAACCGAATCGCATATTAATTAACACTCAGATGACCTAAACTTACAATTTGATTTAGAATTTTAAATTTTATTCTGAGGTTGGAATGTTTTTTGGAACGTACTATGCCCAAACTATATTCTTTTGTTATGACCCTCCTAAAATATTAGTCTGTATCCGCCCCTGTCTACATCTCCTATTTGCAAATACCACTACAATAATAATAATAATAATAATAATAATAATAATGAAATGAATGATGACTGTATGGTTTGCCACAACACTAATGTATTCATTCTCTCTCTATACCGTATTGCTCTCTCTCTCCAAAACGATGGTATTTCCGCCGTTCCTACTCAAGCTCAAGTCGCTTCAGTTCTTTCAGGTTTCAGGACAAAGTTAGGTTACGATCCTTTGGAAGCAAACTAGGATGACGGACTTCTTCCATTAATGCAAATCGAGTAGAAAATGGTAGGGGGAAAATATGTAGATAATCAGAAAATGCTAAAAAAGTTTATTTCCATTTGATGCAAGTAAATAATTCTCAAATGTAATAAATATACGTTCTTTGTATTTCTTAATTTTGAAACGTATTACATCGATTTTTGGTTTCTCTGTATATAACGCTCTCTCTCTTACAATGAAAATGCCCCGTTCCTTAGATATCGTTCGTTCAGATCCCTGATTCTGAAATAGTGGTTTTTGACATTACGCCCGTCCGTCTGACAGTCTGTGGGCAGCGATTCCGAGTAAATGGATGAATCAATTTAATTCATATTTCGTATTTACGAAAAAATTTACTTGTCGTCGATGAACGTACTCTATTTTTTTTACTTTAAAACCAAAAGGTACTTCACATGAAGGTCAAAGTTTGACTGTTTCTCAAAAACGACTCCAAACGATTTTGCTTCAATTTTCTGTACGCAAAGTACAATTATTATGCATTACATCCGCATTAGCGGTATTTCACTTCAAAGTTTGGTATAGACGCAGTAAAAGAATTTCTGTCTGCAACACTTACACATTAGTTTACTGTTTCAAGGTTGAATAATATTCAGAAGTGTAAATAGGCTAAGTTAACGTAGAATATACTTTTCGTAAACTGAAATGAAAGGTAAGATAATAATAAAATACAAAGGAGGACAGCAAACGCACTGCTGATCCGAAAATACATCTATTTCTGTTTAAAACAAAATTAAATTTGCTAACTCTTCTACGATATTTATAAGACTGATTTGTCGCTGTATGTTTTGAAATAATATTGTGAATATTTATTTTACTTTCAAATAAATGACAGTAATAAGTTCATCTAACGACTTTGAACATGAATACAGGACTGGAAGACGACTAAAATATAGAGGAGCACGCCAGAAATGATCCTTTCACTATAGAATGTTTTCACACTCTTATGCTCCAGGCGGAAAAACGTATATGTGAAAATTTGTGCANCTTTCATTTTGGTTTTCTGATAATTCAAGGACGTGCAAGAACCCCTCCCTACTGCCCCATGGTTTTGCTAATGCTTAGTCATTAAATATTTTTAAAATAATTTTCATCTAGCCAACTTGCACTTCAGCAAAGCACTTGTCACGAAATAAGCATAACCCAACCCTAATAACTAAATCACGAAATAAATAAATAAGAGGTTAACAAACAAACCTGGTGCCCACGCTTTAGTACCAACTCCAAATGTACGGAGCAGTAGGTGGTGCTGTTGTCGCTCATCACCAAGTCATCCGGTGTTCGATTCCCGATGGGGCCATAAATTTTTGTAGCTTTTCACATGAATGTCCCCTTTCATATAGTAGTTACTACTGAAAAGCGAACTCTCCTTCCTCTATCCACCTCCTCCTAGTATCAATAACTCTAACTGTTACTAACATCTCCACGTGGGCCAAGTAGTTGGTAAACCTACCACCCAACTCCTACCTCCTATCGTACCATGAAGATAAGCTTCAATAGCACTTTGTTACATTTCCCATTTGCAAATACATCAATATAAAATTGTGCGGATCAATTGGTCCGGGTAATCAAATATCCGGTTTACTGGATTTCTTTCAATGGAATGTTATATTTTTAAACAAATCGACTAAGACTCAATGTATGAACTAATAGCTAAGATTAATACTGTAGGAAGAAACAAAATTTAACTCACAACATACAGTTCAAAGAAACATATTAATGGCGTAACGGATAAGCTAGGTAAAAACAATAAAAAATACGATAATTTTTTTCGAACCATCGATCCGTATGATTGCAAATGGGAAAATTGGAGTTCCGTTGTACTTGGTTGAGCCAAAACACGGGATTGCGTTCGAGGCTCGAAGTGGGCAATTGCGCGTTCGTCACAAAAGGTCACGGTTTACAATCAGTATTATCATAGCAGTTTTCCTTAACCGAAGAACTTTGAACCCATTTTATTCTACAAACTCTCCTCAAATAATGTTTAAATTTAAAAATTAAAAAAAACTCAGATAATATTCCATCATTTCCGAACATACTCTGATACCTTGAATAACATTTGTTTAATAAATTAACCGGTTTCATTTCGAGCACCCACATTTGTTTGATTCTTTCATTGCGATGTATATGTATAAGCATTGCAGCTCTTCATCTCTTATCCCATTTATGAAGACAATTCGATGATAAAAATTCAAGATGCATCAAATAGTTCATCTAGCGGAACATTGAGTAAGAACAGGGCTGTCCGACTTATCTTAGCCAGCCGAACCATTTTCTGTACACTTTCGGAGTGGAACGGGATGGGAAAATGTTGCACTACTAATAGGTTTTCGAAGTATCGACCTAGAGTATCGATACCGAGTACTCACTTGGTATCGACACAATAGTATAGTTACCCCTAAAGTATCGATATTACTCGGTATTGAGTACTTCATTAAATATATCATAATAGCATTCTGAATATGAATTCCTCGCATTGCAATAAACATAGCCATATTTAGATATATATAAAAATTGAAATTCATAAAAATTATTTTGCAATCGATTCAAAAGTATGAAAACAAATGAATAATTTAAGTTAAAATTACCACTACCGAAATTACCCGGCATGGGATTGGTATCGGCTGATAAGTATCGACCCGAATGAGATGGAGAAAATGTTATTAGCTAGGATTGTTCATCGTAAAGAACTTAATCAGATCCTGGTGTCAAAAATATTACAATTTCAATGTTTTAAACGAAAAATCGCCCGATATCAAAAGTACTTGGTATCGGATCGGTATCGGCTGATAAGTATTGTTCCGAATTAGATAGATATGATTTTAATAGCTACGATTGTTCATCGTAAAGAAGCTAATCTGGTCCATGTGTCAAAAGTATAAAAATACTAATATTTTACGAAATATCGCCCAATACCGAAAGTACTTGGTATCGAATCGGTATCACGTACAGTTGTCGACTTGTATGTTACCGGACAGCTATTGATCTCGAGGGTCACCGCTGACATGATATTTTGTACACGTTCTCTTTAGGAAAGGATTTAGGGAAGGCGACAGTTGCGATGATGCGTCGGTAGCAAGTCTCAGTCGTCTGGTGTGAATTTCTGCATGTGTGTTGTTATTCTATGTAGAAACGAAACCTTTTTGTAAGTGCATTTTTTCCTTGGGATCCATCATCACCGACAACGTTTCTCTAGAACCGGAATTTCTTTTTTCAATTTTTATTTATTTTTAATACGTAGCGCAAAGTATCGGGTATCGAAGCCAAAAGGATCGATACCTACTCGATACCACGACCCTGAGTATTGAGTATCGAAAGCTAAAGTATCGATACTTTCGTTCGAATCCTAACTACAAACAAAACTAAAAGGTCATGTTTATTTATTTGTGACGTGATGATATAATTCTCATCAACAAATTTAAATTATTTCAAATTGGAAAAATTTAATGGTACATTTCTTTCGTTTTGAAAAGTATTTTTCATATTTGGTATTGTAATAAAATATTTTCATAATAATGTATGACGAGGTAATTCCAAATAATTTTGTATTGTTACCTGACATGCCGCATCAAATATTGAATTTGACAATTTCAAGCATTAATTCTCAGTTTTATTGTTACGAAGAGTTTGTTATTCGAGCGCATTTTCCCAAACCTTTCCTAAATTTACACCCAATGTTGTCGTCATTCGAAACATTCGATTGGCATCGACACGGAAACGTGGATCAGAATACTTTATCTGTAGAACTCTAGCTGTAATGGAAATATGTATTCTCTAGTACAACTACTTCTGGAAATGTTGCACTATTTACGTTTTAAAGTCGTGAAGTAAACTTCGAACATACATTTGAATGTTGTATTTGTAGATATTTGTTTGAAGAAGAAAAAAAAAAGAAGAAAAACATTCATTTTCTGTCACTTTGTTATCATTTGAGGCGCGTTACAGAGTTAAATTAAATTTCAAATTCATTTTCCTTTGCTTAGAAACAGAACTGGACTTTCTGAAAGACGTGTGTCCTCTTTTCGTATTTATTCTTCTTCCCACGACAACGATTCGTGGCTTTGCAAACGTCGAGTTGCTCGAGATTCATAAAAGTGACTTTGAGATTTGTCTATTTCCCACCATCAGCTAAGAGCCTTTGAAGTTCAAACACTTTCCGACTTGTTCCGGAAAAGGGCGAGCCACTTCGCGTAATACAGAGTGTCTCAACGTTCCAACGACGTGAAGTATGACGAACTTCAGACCGGCTCGCCGAGCCACTCGTCGCGAGAACATGAACTTTGGTGACTTCTTTTGGTAATAAATAATAATAAAAAAAAATTCATATTCTTGTACGAGGAAAAGAATTCAACATTAATGTAGATATCAGATCCAAATTATCAGGAATAAAAAAAAACACTTAATGTTGTTTTATCTCTATTATTATATTAATTGTTGTGAAAGAGAGAAGATAAAATCAAATTTCTTACCCAGCAGTAACGAAACGGATTCTTTTCTCATTAAATTAAAAAAAATCGGGTTTAAGAAATTTAATAAGCTATTATGCGTGGTTTCGCGGACATAGACGAACTCTGTACTAATAAAAGCGAACATCAGTGATATTTCATGATAAATCTAAACCGGTATATAAAATATACTCCATAAATTAACGTAAAGTCTTCAAGAACTTTTCTTAAGAATTGTTGCAAGTGCAATGCAAAGTGTTGTAATTGTCGGTAGAACACAAGAGAGTGGTAGAGAGCGAAAGGAATTTGGTTCCTTTATACAGCGAGGATCGAACAAACGTTTCGTAGGCGAGAATTACAATTGAGCTGACTCATTCTTCTTGCGCAAATTTGAAATCAGAAGTGGGACACGAGATGACGATGTATGTGACAGCGTCATTTTTCGGTACACGGGATCGGTTCTCATTTATACACATCAAGGATTCAGTAGAGAATGCGGAAACAAAAAGAAATAAAACAACTTGTTTACATTTTCAATATTCTGCAATTCACGTTAATCGATTTCTGAAGACAATACAATCTCACTACTACGATTAACGTCCATTATATAATCTAATTAAATCAACAATGCAAGACTTGTTATGTTCCCCCCAGGGGCTTATATCTAGTAAGTACGTGTTTGGCGAACACGGGGCCCCGAGTTGAGTGTGGCATTACTTCCACTTACTTGGGCGAGACTCCTTCCTTTCTCTTTCCTGAACTTCCTTGGTCACCTCTTGTTGCTTTTCGATCCCGACGCTATTAGGGCTAGGGTATCTTTCATTTTCGTCATTTTTTGTAATGTTTTGATATATTGTAATTCAGGAGACGTTTTAGTGGGTATGGTTCAGTCATTCGGCGAGTCACACACGCGGGAAGAGTCGTGTTGGCTCTCCTTAGTGCGTAACTGCATTTTCCCTACCTGTACAGAATTTTAGGGCTCTAATGACCTTTGATGTCGACGAGTCGTAAAGCCCCACAAAAAAACCTTATGTTTCTTGTTATAATTTGAATCACCAGACGACGACTTCAAATGAAAGTCGATATCTGGTGATTCTTTATATTTCAGTATTTCATACGTCTCTTTATGTTTCAGTATTTCGTTCGTCTCTTTATATTTCAGTATTTCATACGTCTCATCCACACAATATCTATCGCGAGCTTTTTAAGAACACGAAGATTCAATCCGGTTTTGGGTCTCAACGTTATCTCATCTCATCTCAATAGAATTGAACGTCATGTTCTTGAAACGTTCACAATAAATATTGTGTGGATACGTTCTACAAAAGTCACACGGAATATTTAATTATATTAGAATTATGAAATAAAAGTACATAATATAGGTCATCTGTTTATATAAATGAGTTAAGCGTTCGCCAATTTAAAAAAAGCCTTTGCGGTTGCAAAAAAATGACTTGGCAACTCCAAACATTCAGATGGTAGAATATAAACGTCATATTAATAGTAAGGAAACCGAATATTTCCAAATAAATGATGTTTCGCAATTTGTTAAAATAAGGAAGGAAATAAGAAAATTCTATTTTCGAATATGTGAATCAGAACATTATCACAATTAATTTTTCTTCTACATTATTTTCCCCATTCGCATAATAAAATTTATCTAAATAATAAACAAACTACAAGTACATACAATTAGCAAAATAATTCCTATTATTTAGAACTATCCCGCGTATCTTCGCCCAGCAAACTCCATACACGCAACCCACCATACAGTAGAGAAATGCACCTTGCAGTCTCTGAACGTACGATGTCGCTTTGTAAATCTCCTGCCATCTAGTAGTCATTACAGAAAGTTTCACTGACCCATTCGTGGGAGGATTCATTTACGTTCCTTATCTTTTCCATTCCTTCAAATAGTAGCAAATCATCCAAAGACAAATTAATATCGTTTTAATATTATTTCCGCATTTTATTAAGGTTTCTTTTCTGAGGATAGCAAGCAATAAAATAGAAAGTATTAAAACTACTGAAGCAGTATATATATTTTTTTTAATACACACAACAGTAACAGTATTAACATAATGTCTGTTCATTAACATGAACTACTTTACAGTACACTACATAGAAAGTTACAGAATACATAACAGAGAGACTATTTGGTAGCATCTTTTCAACAATCACACCGATTTGTACCCTGTCTAAAATGCATTGTACATACAAACTCATTCTTTATAATGCTCCTAACATTCGCTATTTTTATCCGTAAAGATAACATTTTAGAGCAACAGTTTTAGAAAATGTTAATTATACAATTATGTATTTACATCATTTTATTCATTTGAAAGGTATATTTTTTGAGAGAAGGGTAGCTGGAACAAGATAATCGTTAATAGTTAAGAAGATTAATGAACTCTAATTGTCGTATGTCAAAGCTAAATTTCATCTATTAAGTTCACGAAACAAAACCAGTTATATATATGATTAACTTGAAATTCTCAAAGATGTATCAGAATAGTGATCTGAAGATTGTTTAAAGTGAAAGATTATTTCAGACAATTTCTTTTTTTTTTAGACTTTGGAGTTAAATTAGAAGTTTGTAGAGAATGTAGAAATTCATCTGATTAATTTAAGAGTATTTATTTACATCCAATTCACACTCCTGGGATGATTTCTTATTAATATTATTTATAAGCCATGAGAAAGTTTATTTAAGTATGGTAGTAATTTTAGTTTGCAAATTTGTGGAGCATTAAAAGGGTGAAATTACACGTCAAGAGAATTTCGCTTCTCGAAACCTCCTGTACTCATCACTCGTCTTCAGAATTATTTGACCTCCCTTAACCCCGTCCATCATATGAACAATGAAACACAAAAGTTTTTAGTGAGGTTATGTAAATGACTTTTGCTCAATAGAAGACGATTTATCGATATCATTCGTACAAGAATAATTGCAGTATTATTTAGAATTTATATTAAATCAGTCATTCTTCCCTTCCGACTGTTTTGGCTTTATGATGCGATTTCGTGAAGGGCCGTAAAGTTAGTGAAGTGTGATCTCCAGGAAACCCGCTAATGCATTTGAAGATTCTGACAACCGAACACATATGTTGCTGATCTCACAAGCTCAGTTCTAATATTGTTACTCCGGTGAAACGGGATCTCAAGGGTTGAACATTTGACATTTGTATCAGTTCAGTACGCATAACATAACTCCAAGAGAGGCATTTGTAAGTAGTTTCATACTTGGGAAATTCAATAAAATCAATTTTAAAATTTATTATTTAAAAACTAACTAATAAACGTTTAAAACCTTAAAAAATAAATAATTCATGTCATAAGTTTATTTTTGAAATTTTTAGAAAAATAGTCGGCTCAAAACATTTTATTAGTTTCAAAAAATTACAAATACCCGACTATGGAACTTTGTAAGTTCCACCGTCGAATATTGGCGGGCGACAATAAAAAAAAGAAAAACGAAATTGGTTTGAGTATCGTATGTGTTGCTTTCAAAATTTCAGAGCTATTTCACTACAACAACGATTTATATGGTTAATTGAATAATATTTTAAATTGGTAGTTTAAACCAAATATTTATTTGTAATTGTTCTATTCGATAATCCCGAGCCTGATTGTTTCAACCAATCATGATCCATTATCACATGGACAACAGCACTTACTGAAACAGTCATATGGAACGGAGGCAGATAGTGCAAATACTGTTGTGGCTCCAATGCACATAGTTTTGGAAATGCAACATCAATATATCATATAAAGCCTCAACACACTTCCCTTCAATTTCATTAAATAATGCCAGCATCATTTAATTGATAATATCAATCATTCATATACAAAGATAGTTCTCACAACTATTGTCTGTCAGTCTTATACAAACTATCCACATCATCAGATAATATTCTAAAAATTAAACTTCTCTAAACCATCTTTTCAGTCTCTCTGACTAATGAATAGCATTTCATGACTCAATTTCTCAATCTGTCACCATGGTAAATGGTAGAAAAATAACAGATTAAATGAGACAATCTTTGTTCACTTTTAGAACTGGTTGGAGAGATATCCAGAAGCCATCCCTTATTAGGATGGCAGTGCACACATGTAAAATAACACATAATACCCAACTCAAATACTTCAATTATTTTGTTCTATAAAAACACTACAAAAGAAATTTAAATAATCTGCAAGAAGAAGCAAATAGTGAAAGTAAATTGAATTTGATAAATATAAGCAGTGATGAATAATACGCTTTCATAAAATGCCATTACATTGATACGTTAGGTAATCAATAATATGTATAACCTATTTCATTTGCAAGATATAATTGCACATTTCACCATCAATTAAAATGCTCATTATATTTCACAAGATATAACTTGCTTTAAAATTAGCAGATGCAGCAATTATCAATACATTTAAAATTTCTAATATCTCATTAAACGTAATATGGCACAGCAATAATATTTGTTCGCACACTTGTATCTCCAAATCAATGTACAAATTCTAAACTGATCTTTGTATCGAGATCAATTTTATATAGGTAATATATTTATGCATAATAAATTAAAACCCACATCAAAGAATTCATTTGAAAATGTTTCTACTAAATGACCACAGACAATAATGCACAGTAATCTTGCTTAACAATATTTCTAGGACAAATCGGGGAGGATTCAGACTCAACTAATCAGTTTCATGAGAACCAAAGAATAAGTTTTGAATAATGATACTCTTTCAATTTTCTGATACATGCTCCAATTTTTAGAATCTATTATGTCATGCGAGACAGTTAACACACATTGGTTAGATGATACATTCACCCAACATGCTGGGCTGTTGAAGTTGGTGTTGATAACACTATATTTTTTATTTACAAACAAATATTTCTTGTTATAAAAATGAATACTTCTATAATTTTTAATAATCAAATTTCTTTTGAAGAGAGACACGAATCCCTCCAAGGTACTCCCTTATTTGAAAATTTAATATTTGAAAACAGTTGGTTTGAAATATTCTATAGCGACGTTTTGACCTCCCGTTCTTATATAATAGAAGTAGAATAACATATTATGTTTGTAAACAAAATTCATCACTCTCATTGTACAAGAAAGATTATTAAACCTTACTAAAACAGACAAAGTCACATATATTATTAAATAAAGTTTAGGGTATATTGCCGAGTTTCTTAAAATCAGTCAAAAAATTATTTCATAACTGTAACAGTTATGTTATAAATACTTGCAATTTTAAAGTCTTATGAATTAGGAAAATTGAATTTACATCAGAAATATAATTCTCTATTTTACAGTAACTAGTCTCTAATTCTGTCAAATTGGGGTTCTTACCTGAAGGCACAGTCATACATAACTATGAGAAGAAATTTAACATTTTCATATTTTGTCTTTTGTGGAAATATAGTAGTGAATTTCCAACCAAATAATTATAAGCAGAACACAAAAACTATCTTCTGAACAACGTGTAACAGTTAATTGACTACTGTAAGAATCTGTTTACTATTATTGCATTACCATAAATATATTGATACAGAACAAAGCTCAATAATAAGAATATTGAGAGGTTTGTATACTCTTGTTGAAACTCATTTATTGTAGTTGCCAGATGATTTTATTAGTTCTGATGAATAATTACTGCACAAACTATTTAAATAAACGATGGCTATTTATATTCCAAGGTTTGTGTTCTATGTCATAATTATTATTTCATCTTTTCATATGTTTTAGGTCTAGCAGATTCACATACAACAAAAAGAGAAAACAAGCAATTTGATTTCAATGTCCATTTCAAGCAATTATAGAATTATAATACATAAAAGGATATTGAGGACACAAGGAACACTTGGTAGTCTTATTGAAATATTTCAACAATCATTAAATAAATACCTTGAGTATATTCAGTTACAAAATATTTAAAATATTTTGTTACATATGCTCCAAGAATATTAAAAAAAACAGCATCCATTATGGACAATATATGTGGAGTCCAAATGCGGAATCAGTGAAGGTTCACCAAAAATAGTTTTGCAATCCAGTAATTTACAAGAAATTTAAAAAAAATGTAATTGTTACATAAACCAAATAAACAAAGCTAATGAATAGCAAGTCATTAATAATTAATTAACAACAACTTCAGAATTATTTTCACAGCCCGTAGCATGTTTCACACTACATTAGACTAATTAAATGTATTAATTTTCTCGACTGATACATTGTATAATAAATCACTCAATATAGTAACTCACCATACAGGCGTATTTTAATCAATAACTAATAGACGCATCTTCTTCATATATATGTAATTCTTTTCTGTTTTCAACATACAAATATCCTAAATAACAAGATTTTCTGATTCCGCTGAAGAACAACTTCCTTTAGTACACAATTGTTCAAATTCTTCCACGACTCGACACACTTCGCACATAGGTTGATAGATGCTAAGGCGATTGCAGTAATACCTTACCATCTACAATCGATATGCACTATCCCTGTATAACTAAAGTCTTCCGTGTACACCTCCCACAATCAAGTCCGGAGGTCGTTCACGTAGCACCGTCATTTGAATCAGTCTTACGTCACCAGAACGTCTTCTGTTCTTCCAGTGAACTTACTTCGCGAGTCCTAGCGCCGACCAGCGGCCATTTCTCGAACTTGCAACGCTGCACTACGAAACCACTAACAGAAATAGTCCACAAGATACTTCCCAAATATACAAAACACGTTCATCGTAGTTTTGCATACAACAAAAATGTAATCCAAACACTTAACGAAGACAAAAGTTGAATTTCAAGATATATCTCGTTTGTCGATAATCTTCGATCGCAAACGTCCCATCGTATCCGTTAAAATTGTCTTCAGTGAAGGTAAGTGCACCTATTGCGGCAAGTCCAGTAGTGGCAAGGGGATGCCATTGGGCTCTTCTGCATTTCCATTATTCGCCGCGACCACGTCTCCGTTGGCCACGGGGGCAAAGCCGTTGGGGGCGGGGTCCGGAGCGGGGGCGGGGACGACAGCGTCGGATGCGACGCGATACGCCGTCCCACGCGTGTCCGTTGGTCAGCAACCGTTGCGGAGGTTGGCACTCGAGATCTCGTTACTCTCAATCCATTTGGCCACCTGGAACACAAACGTTTATCCACATTATCCACCAAAAAATGAATCCTTTTTTTTCGGTAAAACAGGAATTTTACAATCTCAAACTGTTTTATTGCTTATTGAGCAACGTGTACTTCGTATTTTTGCGCTATATCCTTCCCCCTTTTTATTTTGCTCGGATATTAACCTAGTAGTAAGTATTGAGCAATTAATTTATAGAGAAATTACAAAGGAAAGATATACATCATTCACGATCATCACCATCTCACTGCCGCTGCTAGCAACGTAGATAATGTACCACTTCGAAGAGAAGTTTAAGAATGAACGCAATGACTTCGTCTTTTCCTTTCCTAACTGTTGGCAAGAAAACCACAGTCTAATAGCACAGTCGAGACAATAAACAAAAACTTGCAGCTCGGTGCAGTGGCGCCTTCTAGCGGTGAGCGAGAATCATTACGTGCAATCAAGATTAAAATCATCGTGTTGGACGAGCATTGTTGTTGTGAGAGTAATACTCGCCGACATATAGCGTTGTGGAATAAGATATGGTGAGCCATTGCGCATCGAGGTGGTAGGGCACGTTGGCCAGCCAATGAAACGCAAGACATGTTTGAGAGGGAAGCTCAAGGTTTGTGCTGATTTATGTAAATGTTTGTGTTGTAGGGGTGAAGCGATATCCTAACACGCCCGCTCTGAAAAATGTCTTGAATATGATTGGCTTGCACTGTGAATACTCGGGACAGGTACATCTTGTCTCATACCTCTTTGGACATGTAGAGGAGCTACTGTCTCAGCTGCTAGGACAGCATAAGAAATTTGTACGATATGTCGGGACTGTGTGATGTTAACAGAGATCATTCTCCCGTAGTATTCCAGTACTACAGAATAGGGAAAATACCTAAAAAGTTGTAATTAGCCATAATTGCCTTTCTCGAAAGTAGAAAAGGTCACAGTTTCCTTTTTTGAAAATCTTTGAGTACCGGCCATTCCCGTCTGCTAGTTATTCTGCTGGAGAACGGCTGAGTTGCCTTCATTATGTTGCATTTTGAATGTTATACTCTAAGTCAAGTAACTTTGCCGAAAATTATGCAATATGGCTGCCTAACACGAATTGCCAACTTCTAGGAACTAAAGTTATATCCAAATAGATATTAATAGTAGTCACAACAGCGACCATTTGCTGTAAAGAAATACAAGTTAATAACTCAATAAACAAAGATACAAGGTAATAGTCGTTCCACACGCTCGATGCAGAAAGAACAGAATAACTCCACAAGAGCAAGTGAATAACTCCACAAGTCCAAGGTTGGCCATGGATTTAAATTTTCAGAAATTCGAATGTCCTGCCAACATAACGCGAGGTTCAAAGATCATTACTCTTATGGACGATGCACTAAACAATACGCTTATAGACTAAACAATAAATAAATAATTGTCAAGACAGCAGTTACAAACTGTCCAAGACCGTGTTGAGGACAATGAAGTAATTTACTGCGACTAATACACAATAAACTAATAAACACAGTGCGTTTCAGTTCACGTTTTTTTCGTAAGTTAAATTTTCACGAAGCAAAGAAACATGGCTTCTAGTATGTTACGAGCCCTTGACCATGTCAACTGCGTACCTCGAGAGGCAGCGGTGGCTTCTGAACTGTCGCCTCGGGCCCCAGGAGCTCTTGGATGACGTCTTCCGCGTTGCATTGGATGACCCTTTGCTGACACAGCACAATGGCACGCACGAACTCGTCCTTGGGAGTGATGAAACGGTGCTCCATGAAGACGGACTTCGTGTCCCAATAGATCACCTGCGCACAATCACCACACGAAATTTACTTATTAAAATATAACAATTAAATTATTCCATACAATGTTTGTTTTATCATGTGAAATTTCTGATTTCTGAAACATATTTTTTAAAGTACTTTAAATTTACAATTGTCAAATTTTCAAAGTGTGTGAGACGAGCAAGGGGCGAAAACTAGTATAAAAGCTTCATCTTAGAAATCTTATCATGTAATGAAATTTTAAATTTAACTGTCTTTTTATTTATTGAAATAAGAAAAAATGTGTCATTGATTTATTCGTCCAGCCCTTCTTAGAGGTATGAAAACCTAAAATTCAGAATCTGAATGGCCAGGATATGGAAGTGGATTAAGTATAAATAAACGCTCTGCATCTTCGTATGTCTCTTAGAACATTGGAAGAGAAGTAATGCGAAATGATGTTTTAATAATGCTCAGTTACTCTATAAAAATAGATTTAAATTTTCAAAATCTAGGATGCATTTTTAATCATTAGCGTAAAATATAGTTTGATAACACGACGGATTTCTTAGACGTTTTTTTTATAATTGAAAAATTAACATGCTTATGAAAAAAAAATGTCACATGTCAAAAATCTGTGAGCGGTATGATGAATTAGTAATTAAATTCAATGCAGTTTTTCATGCGTCATGCATACCATATTGCGCATTTAATTAACTGCATTAATTCTCAACAAATTAATGACTAAACGGAACGAACAATTAACATCGAAGATATGAACTCAAGTTGTAATTAATGGCTGGAAACAGAAACAACGATAGTGAGGCACTGGCAGTTCTCGCTTATCTCTCAGGGAAAATCAAAGCACAGTTCCAATGTAGAACTGATTTCATTATACACACATGAATATCATGCGAGAGGGCACAGCGGTTTTTAATATATATCATGACATTTTCTGAACAAAAAGATGATAAGAATATAATTTATTTTAATCGAATTACCAGTCACAATGTTTAGTTAATCAATGTTTGGGTTCTTACCAATGAGAACCGTTATCAATATGTGCTAAATTATATAATTATATTATCATAAACTATGAATCATATTATATCTAAAATTATAAATCATAAATTATATTTATAATAAATTATATTACCAACTGTACCAGTGTATAATTCATATTAAGAATTATCTTGTTTAAAAATTTTATTACTCATGGAGCTGTTCTCATAATACGACACAGATATTTCGACTACTCTTCGGTTTCTTATGTCACAGAAGCTTCATCCCATTTCATATGACGCACCGATAAAAATGGTTTCGTAGTTTACACAAGATAATGCTTGATTAGGAATTGAATGAATTGAACATCATTTATACAATTTCTGCAAAATAATTAAAATCGGGTTTAGGTAACGATTTAAGACAATAACTAAGGAATACGCTCATGATTCATAAAAAAAGTGTACCATACATTAACACACACACACACATACATACATATATATC
>NNCF01130699.1:477000-511416 GCA_002313205.1 Laupala kohalensis
TATATATATTCTGACAATGATGGTCTCTAGATAATATGTACTTTACTTATCATCAGTTCTATATCTCTTCTACTTTATATTAATCATTTTATCAATTCTAATAAAAAGTAACATTGAAATTTATTAAGTCAGAGGAATAGCGGCTCTTAAAACTTTAAGAACAATTGTCCTAAGCTAATGATCCTTGATTTGACCTTCACTTTTAATAATAATAATAATAAACTTTTATTTCGTGGTAAGGCTCAAGCCATCAGACCAGCTCTTCCGCCTCACCACCGTCAGAAACAACAACATAATAATACATGAAGATAATAATAATAACAATACATACATTAATATATTCATAAACATAAACATAAATTATACCACGAAAAGGGAGGACTATAAAATTACTCTACTTTCGTGTTGAATATATGTTAAACATGTTTATTTATGGATTTAGTAGGTATCTACAACAATTTTCACACCACAATGGTTAATCTGATATATATGTTATATTTCTGTATCGTTTTTCGGGAAATGTTCATCCAATATTTTCCTTTAAATTTTTGAGTCCTTAGCTACAGTTAGTTTAACTTCTGCTTGAATCTGGTTCTAATTATTTCGAATGGAGAATACACGATATCTAAAAATTTTAATTGCGAAGAAGATCCTCTTAACCTTGACTGGGGCAGTGCACGGCTGAGTCTGTTCAAGAGCATCATGCTTTTCACATGGGCGCCTTCGCATGGCTACATTGTTCTTTTATCGCCCTCTTACGATGTTTTTAGTAGCACGAACCACGAAATGTCGAGTTCTCAGTGCGTAGAATCATAAAAACAGCCAACTTCAAAATATTTGCTTACTCATCGTACTCTCATGCGGTTTTCAGATTTATTTTATACTATCTGACAAAACATATTACGAAAAAAAAGCCCCCCAGGGGACTTACATCTTGTAAGTACGTGTTTGGAGAACACGGGGCCCCGAGCTGAATCTGGCATTACTTCCACTTACTTGTGCGAGGCTCCTTCCTTTCTCTTTCCTGACCTTCCTTGGTCACCTCTTGTTCTTTTCGATCCCGACGCCATTAGGGCTAGGGTATCTTTCATTTTCCTCATTCCTCTCATTTTTTGTCCTACCTCTCATTTTTTGTCCCCCCTCATGTTATGTGCCCCCCTCATTTTAGCCCCCCCTCCATTTGATATATGTTGATATTTGAGTTTAGAGTTGTAATTCAGGAGGGTTTTTAGTGGGTATGGTTGCGTCATTCGGCGAGTCCCACATGCGGGGAGTCATATTGGCTCTCCCTAGTGCGTAACTGCATTTTTCCTACCTGTACAAGTTTTTCGGGCTCCAATGACCTTTGATGTCGACATGAGNATACAATAAACATGTTATCGGACTTTATCAAAACAAGTTTGATTTTTAAAAAAACTCTTCTTTTAGAAGAAAAAACGAGATCATACACCAATAAAAATATCACAGATGTAGCTCTAGAAAATATATCTATATTGTATTTACCGATGATAAATTTGATATTAATCTGTGAAATGTTGGCACGTAACAAGGGGAGGAGTTAGGAGAGCCCGGGTCTCTCCCAAAATTTTTATGTCGTTATGAATCAACTTTATCTGTAAAAAGTATTGTTAATTCACTGTGAACTAGATCAACTCGTGCGATTGAATCTAACTTATGTTCTGTATGAAAATATGAATGTTCTCTTTTATGTAGCGAGACGATTATATTTACCTGAGTAATACGGTAGATACTTTTCCCCACATCTTCTAGTTGTAAGTTTCACTAGGTTTCATATTTTGCATTAACAATTCAAACACGACGTCAGAGCAATTGTGTTACAGTATTAATAGTATATGACATTATACAATGGAGCATTACATACAATGCCCTACAAATATTATTTATTACTTACAAGACGCGTCAGTGATTTCAGGAATCAAGAAATCTAGTAGCATCGTTTTAAAATGAATAGAAGCATCTTTTCTTGGTGAAATTTTTAAATGCTGTTAACTCGAAACGGAAAAGGTGAAAGATGAAATAATAGGGAATCGTCAACAAATAATAGGAACGAAAAATCCACTGATATCTGTGTCAATACCAGCTAAACTTGAATGAAACTAAACTTCTGTGCGATATGAGCGTTTACTTCTATTTAGCGAAACTATTTTATTTACCTGGATAACGAGGCAGATACTACTTTCCCCCCTCTTGCAAGTTGTAGTCAAGTTTCACTCGATTATATATTTAGTATTAAACAACGTAAACGGATTGTTTAAGATATTATATATAATGGAACATTTCGTAACGCGTACAATTCTCTACGAGTATTGTTTATTACTCACCAGACGCATCATTTGTCTGCAGTCAAGTAACATCTTTTCCATAGAAATCAGTCAAGTTTTAAATGCTGTTATCACGGAAAGAAAAGGAGTAATGTGGAATAATAGGGGAAATCTCCGACGCAACTTTTAATGCTCTGAAATGCGAGAGATATGTTTCATATGAATCCTTTGATCCGTCCATTTACGCAGAAAAGGAGCGACAAATCTATAGGAGACGTTTGCGTATTAATGTACATTATGATGATAATGTTATTAACACGAATTAAACAATTGATCAAATATTTATGGGACAAATAACTTTAAAATGATTAACAAATATTATTCATATAAATTTAGTGGTATATATACTCAACCCTGGTACGGTTGTGTACATTATTTCTGTTGCCCCATCCTGACCCGGATTTTTCTCCGATTTTCCTTCAGGTAGAGGTGGATTTTTTTGATAAAGGCTCGCTAGGCTCTTACATAGGGGTGACATCAATTGAAATTAATTATTAGCGAATTTAGTGTTATTTAATAGTTACGAATTATCATCAATACTTTCCGAATTATTTATAGTTTGATAATAATACGTACTTGTGAAATGAATTTTTTGTGTTTTATTAAATACTATATGTTGGTATTTGTTAGTGCTACAACAAGTGTCGAACTATTTTTTTTATCGTTAGGAGTATGTTCAAATGTTAAATCCGCCTCTGTCTTAGGATCCTTGATCGGAATTGATGGGATGGTCCCTTGCTTGCTTCCGGAGAGTAAATTAGTTTCTTGTCCTTCGCGTGGTCATACGCAGTTTGTAACTGCTTTTTTGACAATAAAGTTTATATGTTATATTTAAATATATTTTCGCAAAATTTCTGTGCCCCTTCCGATAGAAAATTCTGACTACGAGTCTGATTAGAGGTCTCATATTACAAACATCTTTTCCTTCACGATTATGAGAAAGAGAAAGGATAAAGGATACATATGAACAGTTCCAAAGTTAGTCATAAGTTATTAACTACGTTTTTAATAGATATCAAAGTGTGCTTTTAGAAAAAAATGACAGGAAAAACTACAGAATTTGAGTAAGCGAAGCCAGGAATTCTCAACAAGTAATGAAAGAAATTAAACAAAACAAAGAATTTGAAAGAAGAAAAAGGTTAGCCAATGCGTTAAAAACAGTGAAATAACAAATGTCTAAGAATGGACGTTAAGTTGAATTAATTTTTGAAAATAGGTCGAATTCATCAACATTTTCAAAGTTCCTCCATAAAATCGAGATGTTCGTAAAGAAACATGAAGAGTAGAGAAGGCGATACTTTTAATGTTTATTCATCATGAAATTGTTTTATGATTGCACAAGGTAATTCCGCTTTGGCAACGCCGATGCGTACAAACATAAAGGCTGCATGACCTCAAGGTGCTTCCTCTGCTTGTGTCGACTCAAAGTGTGCAAACACGCATTGTGCAAAAGCTTCTGCATCCGCGCGACGAGATATTTACAAAGCTTCGGCGCTCACGTAGGAAATTCAAGACTGCATGAACGGTCATTGCATATCTGAGCAGTGGCGGATCTAAAGGAATTAATTACATTTGACTTTGTGAAATACATAAAGGAGTGCGTTAAAATCGTTGAATTTTTTTTTCATTTGATTTACAATATCTGGAACCCTGTTCTTAGTTAACATCGCCGCGATTTACATTACCTGTCACTACTTATCCTTTCTATTGCATTTCGTCCCGTATGGTAAAGGATTTTTATACGCAGCGCAATGATATTGTATACAGAAATGCATTTCAAAAGAAAAGTACAAGACAAAAAACATACAAATAATTCCACTGTCATAAATATATTTTATTTTCACTATTAGTAAAATGGGTGATTCCTCGCAAGACGAAACTAGCAGGTAAAGGGGGGGGGGAGAACCAGAGTCTGATCTATGGAGAGGGGGGGGCTNTAAAATAGAAGTTGATAAATAGCATACTTCGTTAAATGTTACCAAATTAATAATTGTTATTAGTTATAATTGTTATTAATAATATAACTGTTATTGTTATTAATAATACAAGATTTATAAAATTATAATACCACATTATTGAAATTATAAAGAAATACTGCTTTAAGAGCTTTAATAAATACTTCTTATTGGTATTAATAGTACCAGATTATTCATTGTTAATTATTTATTTGATGCATTTTATTGAAAGGTAATATTTATAAAATTTGTGTTGTTGAACTATAATTTGTAAACAAAAATGCTCCGGTTAGCCCCTCCCCCTCCAAAATCACTTGCTTGATCCGCCCCAGTATCTGCGTGCACTGTTCTTAAAGATAGTGGACAACTGTTGGCATTTAATTTGAGAGACACTCTTATTGAGTAAAATTAATGAATGTATGGCTGTTTTTTTGTAAGATAATTTAAAAAACATAAATTTGTAGACGCAATTTATAGTATTTGCAGTAAAATCTTGGAAATGCAATTTACGAAATCTACTGCCATAATTTGGAAATTTGTAATGTGTGCTGTATATTGTAAGTTGTACAATTGATGCGTGTTGTGAGCGTAACATCCCAGTTCATTCTTCGGTGTTCTCATGAAGTAATTCAAAATTAAATTGAGTCAACATATGAATATGAAGCACGAAGAGTTTTTTTTTGTAATTATGTATTACATCAGAAAATTAAGAAAACACAAGAAAACTCAAACATCAGTAAATTAAGAAAACAATGAAATGTCAGAAGAGAAAGCAAATCAAACGGAAACACACAATTCATACTTTTCAGGATCTGTCGATATCCTCACTTCGAGAGCAGGATATGAATTTCATTCAAGAAAAATATATTTTTAATTAATTACACTGTTCTAATACGGAATAAAAACGTATATTCTGTTGTTTGACTTCTCTTAAACACACCTTTATTTTTTCTTCGTTTTATTCACAGGACAATGTGTTTCAATATTGCTTTCTTTTGAAAATCGCCAAATGTCTTTTGCGTGATAGGTTGTGTCAATAAGATACAGAACGAGAAAGGTTCGAAAAATTATTGTTAGCATTTGCTATGTGATAGCTTTCCTATCTATTTTCTTATAAATGTTAAATCATTTTCGTCGTGTAATAAGGTTTAATAACATCGTATAAGAAGTTAATAAGAGTTTCAATTTCCCAATAAATATTGTTTCCATACGATTTCGGATGATGTAAGTGGAGTTAGTTAATCCCTCTTTCCCTCTTAAACGTAGCGTGCTATTGAAGCATATGGGGTGAAAGGAGCTAGGGGGTGGGTGGTAGGCTATTGTTAGTACGTGGACCGGTTAGCTGGGTTTACCAACAACTTGGCCCAAGTGGAGGGGTTAGTAGAAGTAGATAGTAATAGTAAAAGTGATACTAGGAGTAGGAAGATGACGGTTCGCTTTTCCGTAGTCACAGCAATATAAACTGGGATATTGAAGTAAAAATGTCATATTTTTTTCTGGTTCTGACGCGAATTGAACCCGGAGTGCCTGGGTAACGAACAAGCATACGTTCCTGAGCCACCGGAAGAGTTAAAAATTTCCCATGCCGGGAATCGAACCCGGGCCTCCCGGGTGAAAGCCGGGTATCCTAGCCACTAGACCACATGGGAGAACTGAGTTTCACCAATGAAACTTATAACAGAGGGTTCTTTTAATCTTTCAAGTACTGGTGAAGATGAGAACTATAGAGTAACATCGAAATAGCCTTTTAATTATTTTGACATTAACATTGTTTTTATCACGAATTCGAGGTGGTCGTCTTGGGCTGAATATTTTACTTATCCTTCCTTTCTGATCTTAAACATAATCACAGAAACATTTGGGTTCAGTTTTCAAAAAAGATTCATAGATATGTCTTGATCTTCATAAAGAAAAAAAGAACCCCATTAGACTGGAATGAGAAAAAATTTTAATCTCATTCATTGACAGGAAGCAAATACTATTCAAAATACAAAATATGTGTGAAATTGACCACACTGTTTAGTCAGAAATACAGCGCACTGATAAACGGACAACGAAATTCTAAAGACAATTTTCTCGGCATCAGAGTCACTCTAAACAAATACACTTTATTTTAGAAAAAAGCAGTTGCAAACTGCGTGTGACCACGAGGGGGATAATAACTAAGTTACTCTCCGGAAACAAGCAAGGGACCATCCCATCAATTCCAAACAAGGACCCAAGGCCAGTGATGGATTTAATATTTATAAAAGAAATTACCTAATAAAAACTTACTATTCTCCGTTTATTATTCCAAAATGAATTGTAGATATTATGTGCAGTAAAATTCGAGGGTAATAATAACAAAAGAATTAATTAATGATTTCTCGCCCATTGAAAATGTATTTCCATAGATTAAACTGATGTTTCCGTCAAAACCTCCCGATCTAGAAGGTTCTCGATTAAAATACTTTCTATAATAAAAGTCATGTAACTTTACTCCGAGAAAATGTAACCCAAGAAGAAAAAGCATGAACGAGAACACAATATGTTTATTAGTTTATTGTAACGTTGTAGCAATAAATTAGTTTGTTGTCCTCAACATGGCCACACGCAGCTCTCTTGACAATAAATTATTAATTATTTTATTTATTTATTGCCAGTCTAACAGGCTTCATGTGGGCCATACACAGTGCGCCATAGTGTAGCCAAAATTTTTGCTTCGCCATCATCCATTAGAGTAATAATATATGTACCTCGCGGTATGTTGGCAGCATTGTCGGATTTTTAGAAACTTAATTTTATGCTAATATCAATTACTGTCGTTAATAGGACTTTACGGCTCGGCGACATCGAGGTCATAAAAATTTCAATGCCAACGTCACCCGGGGTTCCCAGGCGGTCACCCATCCAAGTACTAACCGGGCCCGATGCTGCTTAACTTCGGTGATCAGACGAGAACCGGTGCTTTCAACATGGTATGGACGTTGGCATCAAAATCTCTTCATTTAACTTATTCTTTATGCATCGAAATTGTGGAACGAATGTTACTTTGTGTCGTATTTTTAGTATTATTCACAAGCATTTTCTTTTACAGCCGCTTTTGTGACTACTATTTATATTTATTCGGATATTAATTAAAATCGCATAGGTTGGCAATGTTTTAGGCAGCCATATTGCATTATTTTTTATAGTTTAATGACTTTGAGCAGTGGCGGATCTACACCGTAATCCAGGGGGGGGCTAATAAATAATTAATAATAAACAATCTTGTATTATTATTAACAATAACATTTATTTATTAGTTATTAACATGGTATTATTAATATGTATTAATAATTTTATTAACATGGTATTATTAATATGTATTAATAATTTTATTAACGTGGTATTATTAATAAATAACAGTTATGTAATTAATAACAATAACAATCATTATGTAACACTTTTAGAAAGTATGCCATTTATCCTTCAATTCTATCTGTCAAGAGGTCAGATGCAATTAGGGGGGTTATAGTCCTCTTAGCCCGCCCCCTCATAGATCCGCCAAAGGGCTCTAAGGATCTTGCCGTTGACGAGCCTTAAAGCCCCACAAAAAAAAAAAAAAANTGTTGGAACACGTATATGAGAAAGCAAAAAACGAGCATGATATCGCATTTATTAAGCATTAAGATCACTTTTGCGCTGGAGAGATTTGGGATCAAGGAAGCCTTATTAAGCGAGAACGTTCCGGAGTACTGCTCTGCTGCAGAAGAACTCCATGAATATTCACGACGAAACGCCCCGAGCAGTGGTGCAACTTCACCGTGAACTCAGCATTTCCTCCCCTTAATTACATCTTTCTTTCAGACGAAAGAAAATGGAACTTATAACAAACAACCTTCATCAGAGGCAGTGCCTTCCTTAAAGCATTCCGTCGGTTAAAGAATGGGGTTATATAGATAAAGATAGCGTTTACGGGATGAAACGTTTCTAATTGAGTTGAGTACAAACATCGTGAAGTTAAATTTATGTAGCGTAGAGAAATATAGTGATATAAATAGCAAAGTTTCAGTAAGTGAATGAAATTTACACGGCATTCTGAGTTAATAAATTTATCTCAATCATTTTTACAATATTTTTTTTCTTTATTGATATTTTGTGCATTTACAATGTATAGGCTACGAAAACACAACATGATTTACAGAGATAATTTCTAATATTCAGTGGGATTTTTTACATAGTTCGGTTCGGGGGTGTATTCTCTATCAAATGTGATAAAAACTATGTTTACCATTTTCTACGAAAATTCAAAATTTGGTCTATCTTAGTGACAGTTCCATGAAGACAACGATTATACATACTCCAAAGATGCATCTTTGAAGATTTATACGCTTACGGTGTTTATGAAATATAATATCACAATACATTTTTAAAGTTAAAATTAATATTTAGAAAAGATTTATCATTATTTGCACAGAGATACAAGTAAGGTTCAACGTGTAATATTGTATTTCATCTTTTCTGGGTGATAAAGTTGTTGCCATTATATATCACGATGCAAAGTATTATGATCCATGAAGAAGTAGACACCAACATCAATCAGCACAAAAGAAATATTCCCGAACATTCGAGGTTATATCGAACCACTAATTGTAAGTCCTGGAGTCATTTTCTTTAAAGTCTAATGGCGCCATCGGTTTCGTGGTCAACCGTGGCGAAAACCTCCACTAATAATTTTTCGTTAGCGCATTTTTCTTTTTTTCTTGAAATGTAATTGTAACTGAACTATTTTAAAACAAATGACATTGTATAACGGTAATAAATTTATGTCCCATTCCTTAGCATAAAGTTCAAAAGAACGATATGAAATAATGAAGTGATATTATCAAGAGCTAAACTAAATTTCCTAATTTTGCTCTATGATTCAAATAAATCCATACTTATTCTAAGTATTTTATTTGCATTCAATTTTTAATGTAAAAAATACTAATGTAAAAGGGTATAATCATTAGAATTTTAAAAAATCGAGAAAACTTCTAATGACTTTTATGTGGCATAATACATAAAACAAAAATATAATGTTTCAAAGTTGAGATTATTAGATTGTCTATATTCATATTCACTATAATCACTCTAAACTATGTGTCTATAAAGACATTCACTATAATCACTCTAAACTATGTGTCCTTAAAGACAATCAGTCACTTTCCAAAAGTATATTCTGCATCAATTCATTCATTCATTGATGCAGAATATAGTTTTGGAAAGTGACTGATTGTCTTTAAGGACACATAGTTTAGAGTGATTATAGTGAAAAATATCATGTCAATCAAAAATTAATCGAGTTTTTAAATATGACAAATTTTATGTCCTATTCATCAAAATCGGTATTTGTGACAAAATTATTGCAATAAATCTAGTATCAAAATACATTTTTTAAATATACTTATATATTTATAGTACTTTATTGGAAACTGAAGAAGTGTCAATGGTGACACCCGGGTATACGTAAATGGAGACGCCCTTTTCCAATCCTCCCATTTCTAAAACATTGCTATGTCAGCAGGTCAAAGTTTTCGTTTCGGCAAGCGGCAAGCAATTACCCCTTGGGAACAAGAGTAAATGTTACATTTAGGTGATCAAACAGCATTCTTTGGAAACAAGCACCACTCAGTTAAACATTGAAGCAGGGCGTCGTTGACAGCAACATCAAAAGAAGTCGCTGCGAATGAATGTTTGAGAGAACGGCAAAGGTGCACGAGTTGCCTCGGACCCCTGGGGCACCTTTGACCGCCACCGGTGGACGCCGCAGTGAACGAACAGCTGAAGGGGACAGAGGAGCTAGATCGATACTAGCGTCATCTGCGGCGGAGCCTTCATACTACGTCTCCCACCGCACAACGCACCCGCCAGATAAGTCTCTGTAAGTCCTTTCTATATAGAGTCCTTAATGAAAAGTGAATCGGTAGGGGCGGAAATATAATGCACAATTCCTCACATTTCTCGAAAAGACTACGCGCAGTTCCTCATAGTGGTTTGAATCATCTGTAGTTGGTCGCGTGATTGTGGCGTGTCTCCTTCCATTTCCCATCACTCCGCTAATAAGAGGCGAGAACTGAGTAACCGGTGGCGCCAAAGAGGTTACGATAAACGTGTGCAAAGTTAGCTGTTATGAGAAATTATGTACTGCAAAGTTGTGGACTCAGCTGGCGGTTCTCTTTTTATTCAGGACTCTACTTCTGGAACATTCTCCCCATCAGCTGGCGACAGTCCATGGGTGTGGTCAATGGGCTGCGACAGGGAGGCGAGGGTTGGAAGAAAGGGAATAAAACATTCTTTGCATATTTTCATACGAAATTTCACGAAAATTTAAGAATTGGATTTATATTATTAAATTACTCAATAATTAATTCTAAAATAATAAATAATAAATTTATTGTCAAAAAACAGTACAAACTGCGTATGACCACGTGGAGGAAAAAAAAAACTAATTTACTCTCCGGAAGCAAGCAAGGGACCATCCCATCAATTCCGATCAAGGGCCCTAAGGCAGAGGCGGATTCAAAAAATTCAGCAAAAATTCCTAGATAAGATAAAAAGTTAGCTGCGAGTTATAATACTAATAGAATGTCAATATGTTTGTAATTTTAAGCAAAAAATTACATGTAAGTTATTATCGAACTATAGATTATTCTGAGTATAGTGCTTAAAAATTGAAATAACACTAAATTCACGATTTATTGTTACAATAGACCCGCCCCTAGACAAAGCCTAGAGAACCTGTATGATAAATCCGCCTCTACCCGAAGGAAAACCGGAGAAAAACCCGGGCCAGGATGGGGCTACAGAATTTATGTACACAAACGTGCCAATGTTGAGTACACATAAAACTAAATTAATATGAGCCATAAGACAACACAATCATGCAAGAAAATAGTTTTTGAAATTGTTATAAGTTGTTTAAAAAGTACTACAGCAATGGCGTGATAAAGCACAAGACGAATTTAACTTTTGTTAAAATCAATAAATTCTTTTACAGTGTAGAAGCACTGGTGCAGGAGGTAGTTTTTAACCGCGGATTTGAAGATATTCAATTTCATAATATCTTTTATATTCTTGGGCAGGGAATTATATAGAACGATTCCCGAATGGTATGGTCCCTTTTGGCAAAGAGTGGTTGACACTCTAGGGCGATGAATATTACTACTATTGCGTGTATAGTGTTCGTGAACGAGACTGTTTCGTATAAAGCAAGGGTGGTGCTTCAGTAATTCGGTCTTAACAAACACGACCGTTTCATAAATATAAATGCAGGGAAGTGTTAAGATATTTAATTCCTTGAATAAAGGTTTACAAGAGTTTCGGGGGTGAGATTTACAAATTATCCGAACTATCCTCTTCTGAATTCTGAAAGTTTGAATACTCTGACCGGAATTACCCCAGAAGGTAATGCCGTAACGTAAATGGGAGTAAACGTTTGCAAAATATACGCAACGGGAAATACGTGGACTAACTGCGTTAACTAAGATTCGGAATGCGTAACACAATTTGCTTAATTGGGAATTAAGATTGTCAATGTGACAATTCCATTTGAGGTTGTCTTGAATATGGAGACCTAAGAATTTTGTATTTGTAACAGTTTTTAATTGTGTTCCGTTTAAAGAAAGAGAAACCTGGGGTAAAGATTTTGTGATACTATTGTGAAATGACATAGACACTGTTTTGTCAGTGTTTACAATGAGACGATTTGCATGGAACCAAGTCGAAAGGTTAGACAAAACTTTTTGAGCATTGGCGTGTTTACATAGTAAATTAGTGTCATCAGCAAAAAGAACCATTTTGCAATCTGATGTGGATGATGACATGTCGTTCACATACAATAAAAAGAGTATAGGGCCGAGAATTGATCCTTGGGGTACTCCGCAAGTAAGTGGCTTTGTTTCTGAAAGACAACGCTCAAGTATTTTATTTTTAGTATAGGATATTTCTACTTGTTGATATCTATCTTTTAAATAAGAAGTTAGCCATTGATGTGGAAGTCCACGAATGCCTAAAGAATGCAATTTGGTAAGGAGAATTCCGTGATCGATGACATCGAATGCTTTGGATAAGTCAAGAAAAACACCCTGAGGATTTTCTCCACTGTCTAGAGATGTGGTAACATCGTTTAAGAAGGAAAATATGGCGCTTGTAGTGGAAAAGGATTTCCTAAAACCGTGTTGATCGTCAGAGAGAATGTTATATTTTGATAAAAAATCTAGAAGACGCTTATAGAACAATTTTTCTAGGATTTTTGAGAAAGTGGGTAGTAGAGATATTGGTCGGTAATTTCCAATATTAAGTTTGTTTCCTTTCTTGTGTAAAGGTTTCACTTTAGCTCTCTTAAATATATTGGGAAACACCCCTTCCGATAAAGAACTATTAAAAATATTTACGAGTGGATTTAATATAGCGTGGGACGAAGATTTAACAATAAACTCAGGTATATCATCTATGCCTCGTGAAAATTTGTTTTTTAAGGAGCTGATGATTCCCATGACTTCACTGGCGTTAGTTTCGGAAGTGAACATAGAATTGGGTATGTGGGTGGTAATAATTGGAGGACATTGATTTGGATATATTGAGTTCGTTATTTTACCAACTTCTGAGAAGTGAGAATTAAACAAACTTGCGATGTCCTGAGGATTTGACACGATCTTGCCATCGTTTAGTAAAGAAACATTTTCTTCGCGATTTTCAGAAGTTGACGTGTAATTGTTAACAATATTCCACATGGCTTTCATCCGGTTGTTCGATTTTAGTATATGCCTGTCGTTTTCCATAACTTTAGCTGCATAGACTACTTTTCGGAGAATAGTCTTATATTTACGAAAATAATTATGGAATTCGGGTGGCTGGTTATAGCGTTTTGAAAGATAATATAAACGGCGTTTGTTTTTTGAAGAAATTCTTATCCCTAGGGTGATCCATCTATTGTATTTTTTTGTGTTAATTAACTTGCGTTTTATGGGAAAACTAGAGTTGTAATGTTTTAGGAATGTTGAGATAAATACATTGAATTTGTCGTCGGTGTTTTGGCAATTGTAAACATCTTTCCATGTTTCTTCACGCAAATAATTTACGAATATGGATTTATTTATGTCATTAAACTCTCTTGTAAATTTGTAAAGGATTTTAAGCGGTTTTAGTGTATTATTAATAGTCAATACTTGAGCAAGGTGATCACTGTATCCGGCGATAAACACTTCAGAGAGATACGAGATTCCATTGTTGACTATAATTTGATCTAGCAATGTTTGAGATGAGCCGGAGAGGCGAGTGGGGTCATTTATCGTAGTAATAAGGTTGAAGGAGTCGATAAGATTCTTGAATCGATTAACTGGTGAATGTGCAGAGTCGGATGTACTCAAGAAATCGATATTGAAATCACCACATATAACGATAGATTTAGTAGATTTATGTGCGATATGTTCTAAAACATTTTCGAAGTTCCGAAAAAATATGTCAAGATCTGATTGAGGAGGTCTATAAATACACAAAACAACAATACCGGTGTCGGTCAGTTCAACTGCAGAAATTTCGAACACACTATCTACGCAGAAGTTCTCGTAGCCTGTCAGTGGAGAAGATAAAATATCATTACGAACGTAGATACACGTACCTCCGTGGGGATTTTTGCCTTTAAAATTTTGCCGACAGTAAGAACTTGCTAAATAATAATTAGAAATAGCAGTATCGTTGATGTTGTTAGTTGAAAGCCAATGCTCTGTGAGGCATAGCAAATCGAATCGATTTTCGTGTACCAGAATTTCAATGTCTGTCAATTTGTTTGAAAGGGATTGGACATTATGATGAAATATAATTATTTTATTTTCGCAAAGAGTTTGTGACTCACGAGAAATGGAATCGACGTTAGATTGTGGAGAGGAATTTGAAATTGGTACAGCTTCTAGTTCCGGATGAAGCTCGCACACAGCACCTGAACGCGATTGTCACCTTCGAGTACCACATCGTACTCCTGAGCGCAAGTTGTAACGGTGTATGGGGGCGACAGGAGGAATAGATGTTGACGTGGGAGATGAGGAAGCAGTAGGTGAAAGAACGGGGACAGGAGAAGAAATGGGTGTGGAGATAGGAAGAGGAAATGGTGATGAGGTAGGAGCAGAGGGAGGTGGAGGAGATGAGGTAGAAGTAGAGGGAGGTGGAGGAGGAGATGAGGTACGTGCAGGAGGAGGTAATGGAGGAGGTGGATGATGTGAGGTCAGATGTGAAGCTAGGAGAGAACCGAAGTGCTGTTTCCCAGACGGTTTCAGGTGTAAACCGTGCTGGGTAAAGTCCTTGGCAGTCAGGTGTGGTTGCAAATCAAAAAATGTGATTTTTGTGTCTGCCAGGTGATGTTTTAGGGAGATGTTTGCCAGGTTAATTTCGTGGTTTATTTGTGGAACGTTGAAGCGTGGAGGCAGGCTAGAGAGCACTATGTTTGTGTGCAGGGAGGCCATTTTTAGTTTCTGTAGATGTTCAGACGCGTTGAAATGTCCACCCAAGTTGATATCGTTCTGCCCACCTATGATGATTACTGTGTCCCGCTCAGTGAGTTTTTTAGTGTAAGTGTCCAGTTCTCGAATAACTTCAGCCAAACGAGCGTTATTAATAATTATTCATATTCTAATAATTGCTTCCTATCATTAATATAATTCTTGTGGTGTAAGTATTACCCAAACCCTCCCAAAATATATTAAAATACTTTGAAATAAATAAATATGTAAATCTAACTTAGATGGGGGAAAAAGAAAGCCAAGTAAATTTATAACTAGTCCGATAATTTTTTAGTTTAGTGAAAGATAATTTTCCCTCGAACATCGTGGGAAAGCATACTGGAGGAAAACTAAATGAATCTAGGCAACATAAGCGGAAAAATATGTCCCAAAAGGGATTCAAGATTTACAAACACATGGCAGCTTAACTGCAATGTAATTAGAATGCAATAAGCGGTTTATCCCATTTCACGGGTGTTTCTTAACCCTTTTTTTTCTAGCTCAAACTCGAAACAATCTTTATGTAATAGCATGTCTCAATTCTCAATTTCAAATAAAAACGTAAGTCTATTTTTAACTAAGAATGTATAGAATAAGAATAATTTTTATTCCATTTTTTGCAAAATAATTTACAAAGGAATAATGGAATTTACAGGCCCCTGGACCCTGTAAATGAAGGCCAGCTCGGTAAACATAGCATAAGATAAACAGATTAAGTCAGTTGTCATCTCACAACTTTCCCTTGATTTTGGGCAGCTCACAGCGAGTGTTTATAGTTCCGTGTGATCAAGCTTCTGTTAATGATATTTTAAACAATAGTTAATTACATATTTTCCATTTGGACAAAATTAAACGTCAAAACTAAAGAATCAAAAGAAAACATTAAATCACTTTAAAAGTCATAAATATCCAAGTTACTTCAAAGAGATTTTTTTCTCTTTTTCTCAAATTAATACGTGAAACACAAACTATTTTTTAATTTAAAGGAAACCACTTTTTGAGTTTATAAGTTTAATTTAAAGGAAACCACTTTTTGAGTTATAAGAATTCTTATTACGTTTTATGAACATCGGTAATTGGTTAAATTTAAGAATGTGTGCTAATGAAAATGGTAGTATCTTGTAACATGTAACTATAGCAACTCTAGCTGCACTGTGACCTTGGAGAAGAGAGCAGTGTTATTGAGAGTAAGTGCCAGATTCGCGCCCAGACCCAATGTTCTGCCAACTCATATTTTTCAGAGTAGAGTAACCATTGACCCAGTTTTCTCTAGAACGTGTGTGGAGGAAATAGAGAATTTGTTACTTGGATTACGTTTTAACCCAATTGATCAAGATTTATAAGTAAAAATTACACTTATAATTTATTGAAAGTACGCCCTCACGTGATTTTTTTTGTGGGGAAAAATGAAATAATAATTCAAATATGAGAACATAATTTTAGAGTTTCTTCAAGATTCATATTTTTAGAGTTTCTTCGCGTGACACAATATGTCATTGATCCCAAGAAACGAAATACAAAATTAGAGCTCTCCGAATTCTTTCATTAAATTCAGAGATATTTCATTATATGATACTCTATATTTAAAGAACAGGTGTCACTGGTTGATCCAAGATCCAAATCAAACTTTCTTACGAAAATATTAGTCAAGTTCATTTAAAAGTTTTTCCGACGTTTGGGCCCCTTAGAACGAATAGCCCTTCTCCAGACAACAATAAAATATGTGACATAATCGTCGTTATATCGTTGAATATTTTATATCTTCGCCAGGGGAAGGGCTATTCGTTCTAAGGGGTCCAACCGCCGGGAAAACACTTAAATGAACTTGACTAATATGTTCGTAAGAACGTTTGATTTGGTGGGTTAAAAAACTAGAATCCAGGAGCACGAGAGAAATTTAAAATCAGTTGAACAAACTAGTTACTATTAATAATGATCACTTAATGGATTGAGAAAATACAATAATTTTGGACAAAGAAGTTAATTATTACAAACGTCGTATATCAGAAATGATATTTATAAAACATACACACGTGAGTTTGAATTTACGCACACACACTGAAAAACTATCTGGTTTATACAATACAATATCATGACATGTTTGTGTTTCTGCTTTTTTGTAGACATATTTTGTGTTTATATTTATATTTATTTCATGTTCATTTGTCCTGTTGTTACGTTTTATGTTATAATTTGTTATTACTTGATCACTTAACGACAACTAAAATCGAAGTCGGAACGTAGAAAATATAAATATTATTCAAAGTCCATAAAAGGTCGTAAGTTTTTAATTATTTGTTTAATTTGATTTGGATACTCTGTATTGTTAGCCTTAAGGTACCATAACGCATTTATACACAAAATGAGAACTCTCGGACATTTGCGGCGCAAATCTGGACTTCACCCACGAGCAAATCTCGAATGTTGCGTCGCGTCGCATCCAAAGGCAAGAGACGTGGACACGCAAGCACGCTTCTGGAGCGTGACTCGCTTATAACGCGCGCATCGGACGTGATTCGCTTCTAGAGAATTCTAGAAAATCACTGTTGTGTTTCTGTATACCACAACGTTTAGGGGAGTAAAATGATTAGAAATAGGTTTTACGAGCAGGATGAGTGAGGAAACCGACATACTAAAACAAGGGGTTGTAGAAAATGTAATATTATATGTATTATTATATAACGTAAAATAATATACATAATAAATATAACATTCGGTTCAACGCAGCAATCTTGCACGTAGAGAAATAATAAGAGAAAAACCACTATTTATAAAATACCAGGAGTAAAGGGGATAAAGTAACAATTAATTAATAATTATTACTTCTGGTAAAGGAGGAGTTAACCGAGGGTACATTAGGATAAAAAAATCTTTGATAAAGAGAACAAACGGAAACGAGACGCCAAATCAATGTTTCTAATCTGAAGAAATAGAGGAACATGGATTTGAGTTTTATAAAATTACAGCCATTCCATTCTCATTGATTTCCCTCTGTATTTTCTTTCTTATACAAATGTACAAACAGGATGGAGGAGACTAACTTCTATTTGTTGGTAAAAGAAAACCAAACGCACTCGGCAACAGGGTCGAATGGAGACGGTGCGTATACGAAACGTCACGGTAACATGAAATACATTAAACTAGACGCGCAAGTGTTATTTATAAAGAGAACATAATTTTTGTGAACCACAGCAAACTCTCAGGAACTGAAAATTACTTTGAGCAACGGGGGAAAGCCCAGCTCTTTTGGTTACTTCTTCAGTCTTTCATCACTGGATTAAATGTATACCTCCTCTATTTTGTTAATGATATTACAGGATTGACTGCTATTAAGAAAATAATGTTTCATGAACCAAATTAAATATTTGAATGAATAAAAGTTAAACATAATATTTCTGTGCTTTCAAAGAAAAATTATTATCTAGTTTTGGTGAATGGGAGTAATACTAAAAAAAATACAAAAATGGCCAAATACACACGAAACCATCGACAAAAAATTTCCAAAAAATTCGATAATTTGTAGTGGATCGAAATAACATTGTGAATATCCAAGAAATACAGAAAACAAATTCTAGATAAATAAGTAAAAATATACATACTCAAATATATTACAATGAGTTTCTAAGTTCGAGTACGGGATTAACCCTTAGCGATCGGAAAAACCCTTTTCGCTCTCATTATCTACTTTTACCGAGTTCGTGTTTGCCTGCTAAAAGTCGTCTTAACAGGTTCCCAAAACATCTTCCGGTACACAAGAAAGGAGGGTCTGATGACTTCGGGGGATATAATAAATGAGCGAGAGCGAAGAAGACACAACTATTGCTCCTGTCTTGCTTCATCTTTGTTTGTTTTTCTGGAGACAAAGATACGTCGATGAATCGTCTGTAGAAGATATGCTCCGATGAAACGAATAACTTTATTTTGAATGTTTCAGATGATCAGATTATCTTTTCCTCAAATTTAACGAGTGTTTCTTTTTACATCGTAAACTTCAATAAAATTATATGGTTTACTATATTAAACGAGAGAGAGCAGCACCGAGGTCATTGTTAAAACCATGGTTTTTCATCAAAACGCATAGAACTGTGATTTAGTGACAGTTATGAACGAAAATGAAATGTTTCTACTTACAATACAATATAATGACAATTCGACTGCATGGAATTAAATGAAATAAAATGAAATTTCATAACTGAACAATCTACGTTATTAGGTTTCGAGCCAACGTGAATTATGCTATGCAAATAATACAAAATTCTATGCGAATTATATTATGCAAAAATCCCATCCTGGCCCGGGTTTTTCTCCGGTTTTCCTTCGGGTAGAGGCGGATTTCTTGAACAGTTTCTCTAAGCTTTTGTCTAGGGGCGCTTTTATTGAAACAATAAATCACGAATTTAGTGTTATTTCAATTCTTATGATTTATAAACACTATACTCAGAATAATCTATAGTTCCATAATAATTCGTGCATGTAAAATAAATTTTTTGTGTTAAATTACAAACATGTTGATATTCTATTGTATTATAACTCATAGCAAACTTTTTATCTTATCTAGGAATTTTTGCTGAAATTTGTGAATCTGCCTCTTAGGGCCCTTGATCGGAATTGATGGGATGATCCCTTTCTTGCTTCCGGAGAGTAAATTAGTTTATTGTCCTCAACGTGGTCATATGCAGTTTGTACTGCTTTTATGACAATAATTTTACTTATCTATTTATTTATTTATTCAAATAATGGAATATAATTCAAAATGTCGATTTGTGGGTTCAGAACAAAACCCAGTTTCATTTGTGTGTTTCGACGTAAGATAAACTAAACGCGAATAACTGTCGAATTAAAATGCAATGATATTGAACAAAATAATTGTACACATCAAAACACAAATGTCCCAAAATAGCGATCCTGATCTGTGAAACCGGAAGGAGCAAATCACACAAATGTAGTATTACACTGTAGAACATTAAAAAATGTGTTGACTAATTTCTATTGTTTCATCTTTTACTTTCCGAGATACCAACATTTAAAAATTACATCAAGAAAAGTAGCTAGTTGACTCATTTATTTGAATAGGATGTTAATTGACTTCTTGAGTCCTAACAAATATCAACGCGTCTGACCATGCAGGTCATCTGTGGCCGTACCTTCGAGTCGAAAAATTTGACCTAGCTGGTTCTCGAAAATCCATCGTGCTAGCATTACTTGAGTACAAGAACCAGATTGGGGAAAGTACTATCTGCCATATTATCTTGTCAAAAAATAGTCTTGTTAAATAAAAGCAAATGTTCATATTATCATACAGAATGTTAGTTTCTATCAATTTTTCTATTTCTTCCTGGAGATTCTTAAACGAAGAAATTCATTTCATGATGAAGAAAGTCAAGATACATTCCAATGTGTGCACCCAGACGAATGTTAGCCTTGGAATCATGTCCTTCAGCAAATGATGTAGAACGGACAGAAACATTGTCACACCACAGCAATGCTGACACCAAGGAATGTTGCATTTGTTTGTTTGTTTTCGAAGCGAAGCTTCTGTTGTTTCTCTACGTGCAATTCTAAGCGAAAAAATTGCTCAGCGCAAGTCAAACAAGTAATTGATTATAGATATAAAATTATGATTACTCTCTGATAGAAAAGAAATTATCATCTCGTTTGTTTTTAATATCTACTTATATTTTAGCATAGCACATATTCAAAGAATACATTCAACGCATTTCCGATCATATTAAGGTATTAAGAAAGACCCGACACTTGTATTAAAACACCCTAAACGATTTATTGCAAGAAAAAACTGAGACCTATCGAAAAATCCAATTACATTTTCACCCTTACCGAGGTAAATTTTGATAATACCAGGTTAAAGTAAAGAACAACGTTGCATTTCTTTGTTTGTTTTCGAAGCGTTATATATATATATATATTCTTATTGGATATTTTCTTCTGTTTTTTGCATGACAGAAGAAAATATCCAATAAGAAATCGCGTAAAAACAAATAAATTAAGACTTACGAATTTTAGATTGAACCGTAAAAGAAAACCCCGAAATTACTGTTCGGTGCAAGGGGTAGATAAAAAAATCAATTTTGATGAAATTCTCACAGGAATTGGTATTTTGGAAGGAAAGGCGATTTAACCTGGTCGCGTTTCCGAAGAGGATTACTTTAATTACTCTCTTTTAAGTCCAACAAAATACTCTCGTTTTCCATCACATATAATAATAATTATTGAGAGGAGACCAATAATTATTTTGGAACTCTCCTCAATAATTCTTATTGTACAAAATACGTGTAGTATGTTCCAAAGAAATCGCTTGACTAATGAAAAGGCCAATACCATATTATAGAAATAGTAACTTGAAGATACTTCGATTCAACGAAAGTATTTTTTTATGTATTTTATCACATGTATTAATTTAAAGTAGCTGTTAAAAATCTTATTATTTTGCAACCACTATTATTCGAGCTGAATCATTAAATGCGTCATAGTAATCAAAATGTTATTGTTTGTTTCGGGAGAAGTTTTTCACTTTATTTGTACTTTTTTGGGATTTGTTTTGAATGAGTTCAGGACACGACACTAAGAAGACGAATATATGCGCCGGTTTGCATTTCCTCATTCCCGCGTTTGGTGAAGACCGAAATTTAGCTGTTATTTCATCACATACTGTTGTGAACGAATCGGTAAAATGGTGGTGGTTTCAGAACTTGTTTTCGCACAAATATAATTTTAATAATGTCCGATTTACTTATGATTGTTTTATTGCCTATATGTTTTATTTTATAAACATAGGAAAGCGTCATTGACCAATACAAGTCTAAGCTCATAAGATATATTAGTTGCATACCATGTAATTCAATTGAGTTATCTTATATAACATAAAATGTCGATAATTCTTGTATAATCAAGAATACATGTTTTCACTGACCGGTTGAGGGTTAATGGTTTTACGTCGGTATAACGCAATCTGGAAGTACTCTCCGATCTACTACTTTCCAACTCTAGTGTCCTTGGAACCACATAGTAACCTTGATCAGGAGTTGAATGGTAAACACACAAATTTCAACTGTCGTCCGCGCTCCCTGAGTCTATTGACAAAAGTTGTTCAAAATTCACACAAAGACTCTCTGACAACATTCCGTAATACGACTTTTTATTGGAGTAGTAACTGCGAAATAAATTGTTATAGTATTAAATAATTTAAATTAACTAAAATAAAATTCGGCATTCGATTTTATCATAGTAGAATCTCCATACGAAATCAATTGTTCCTGTTGAACTACTTAAGTAATCCTCGTTCTTTACACACCTGACATTCCAAGACAGTTGCACCATCTTACATAAACCACTTTCGAAAATCATTACATTCAGGCGAGTCTTTAATCGTTCACGGAGATGCGTTAAGTATTATGTTCATTTCTCACAGTATACAGTATACAAAGAAGCAATGCAATTTCATTCACAAAAATCATAAAAGTCCACATTTCTTTAAGTTCTCAAATTGAGTATTTACTTCAAATTGAGTTTTTACCTCACACAAAATGTTTTGTAAAGCAAAAAATAAAATGTATGTAGAAAAATAAAATGTGTTTTATGTTATGTGTGTATAAAATATTTTTTATTTAAAACATTTTTCCCATTTTTTTATTATTTATTTAATTATTGTAATGATATACGAGCATTTCCTAAAAACATCGTGATTAAAGAGAACCTCATAATTTTAAAATTCCTACTTATTTTTAATTTTCTGCGAAATATGATTTCCTACTCAGTCTCGATTGTGTTTCTGCATTATTTTGGAAACCTCATTTGAAATGTTTTTCGAAAGTGATTTAGCTCATAGTCTTAACGTGGTCACACCAAAATGTAAGCACTTTTTAAAGTATATTCGTCAAAAGATTTGCATCAAAATCATAAGTAAATCGGACATTATCAAAATTATATTTGTGCGAAAACAAGTTCTGAAACCACCACCATTTTACCGATATTGCTTCTTCGTTCACAACAGTATGTGATGACATAATAGCTAAATTTCAGTCTTCACGAAACGCGGGAATGAGGAAATGCAAACCGGCGCATCTATTCGTCTTCTTAGTGCCGTGTCCTGAACTCATTCAAAACAAATCCCAAAAAAGTACAAATAAAGTGAAAAACTTCTCCCGAAACAAACAATAACATTTTGATTACTATAACGCATTTAATAATTCAGCTCGAATAATAGTGGTTGCAAAATAATAAGATTTTTAACAGCCACTTTAAATTAACACATGTGATAAAATACATAAAAAATACTATTGTTGAATTGTGTGAAATCGTGTTTT
Organism: Laupala kohalensis; assembly: GCA_002313205.1. Classification (NCBI taxonomy): domain Eukaryota; kingdom Metazoa; phylum Arthropoda; class Insecta; order Orthoptera; family Trigonidiidae; genus Laupala; species Laupala kohalensis. The sequence continues at coordinate 500,115 of NNCF01130699.1, forward strand.
AGAAGCCAATTAGTATTCAACAAGAAAAATATATTAAAAAGCCGTGTGGAAGTTGCGTACGGACTTGGGAGTCGAGGCGGGTGGTGCAGTGGATAGCACACCTGCGTCCATAGCAGAAGGTCCCGGGTTCGAGTTCCGGTCCGTCGCAATTTTCACCTGGCTCTTGACGTTGCAACAAAAATATACTTTATTCCTCTTGATGAAAATCACAGGGCAAGAGTTGGATGGAGAGGAATCTATCTCACATTGTCAGAAAGCCCCCTTCCCTTTGTGAGACAAACGTGAATTATGAATGAATGAATGAATATACGAACAACATGAATAAATTCATTCATTATCTTCATCGTCCAATATGTGCTTTCGTCAATGTCAATAATGTCAATAATGACGTCTCAAAATGCGGACGTCATTTTGCCTGAAGAGTGGATGTCAGCGAAAATCTTTTACAGAAACATGACGAGAGCAGCGTATTCCTGCTTCAAAACACAACATGCCAAGTAAAGAAACAAAACAAAATTGCTGACCATGTTCCACCGCGTTGATTGGCTGCCCAAACTGTGAAGGTCAATTGGTCAATTTCGTTGTATGCTGTCAACATGTTCGCTTGTTTATGTGCCAGACTATATTTATAAAACTAAGTGACAAATGAAACAAAGTTTTAAAAAAAATAATGAAACTAGGTGATGTTACCCGGTATCGCCCAGGTTCATTGTTATGAATTTGTCATATATATTCATATTTGTCATATAGTCAGAGATGAATTTTTTTGCCCGATTTCAAACATATTCAATGAACGGTTGAAACTCACAAGAATTCTCAGTGCACCTTGCGCCTAAAATTCTTGTATTAAACGTTTGTCCTTGTACAGGACTATTTGATTATAGACATGCGTAGAATATCCAAAATAAAACTATCCACGTTATTGTTTTCTTGCCATTACACGTGAGTTTGCCAGTTTTATCTTTCTCTTGTGGGATTGTAAAAGTTTTCGTCATACTAGAAATAAAAAACCCGCAAGAATTTTCGTTCACGGGTTACGGAAAAGAATTAAAATAATGTACGGGCTCACCTATTCCTTGTATCATTTCATTAATTATTACATTGATTATAATATAGTTTATTTATTGTATTCATCAAGTTTGGAAAGATTTGCATAGCAGACTATTTACATTCAATTTTGCTCGTTACATGACATACAACACAGTTATATCGTTGCGTTAACTTTTCCTCAAGGCACTAAAATTGTCCCCTTCAATAAATAAGTGTTCAAGTATTCAGGACTTCCTGAAGCATCTTTGGAAACAATTGCATCTTCTTAAACCACTTTGTAAATTCTGGGACGTCACTAAGTCACATATTCACTGGACGTGATCGAAATTCCGACGAAGATAATCGTTGAAAATATAAAACAAAAGAGGCGGAGGACTTACCATGTACATATGTGTCGTCCAAAATGCTGATCTTGGGTTTGCAGAATCTCGCCAATAACACGCATAAACACATGCGCAGGAAGTAGTGCAGTTCCAACGTGACGTACAGAGCCACCAACGTGATGAGGAGTCCCCCCAAAACATAACACAGCACCAACATGGTGGGGGCCAGGCGACTCACGGCTGCTTCATCTGCAACATGACGCAATTAGTTACGTCTTACTCTCACCCGAAATTGGATGACGCATTCCGGCGTTAAGCAAGCAGCACATGGAGTTGCGTGGATCAGTAAATGGCGCTTGGTTAGGTTGTAACTAACGTAACATATTCGTTATATGCATGAATCATTTCCTTTGTATTACTGCGGATTGTCATTAAAAAATTATTAAATTTTAAAATATTTTTATGACATTTGCGGAGAGGTTCACACCATTTCTTCCACCCAAAGCTTGATTTGAAGAAACAGGGAAGGAGAGAAGGGTCGCGTGGAATCTAAGGTAGCGAGTCGATATTAGTATGGAAAGTCCAGCGGAAAACCTAACCTAACCTAACCTAATATGGCAAAGAGGAGGATCTAATCGCGGTCTCCTGCTCAGCGGTACATCGGCAGAGAATTCACAAACAATACACACCCGTCAGTAATTATATATTATATTTATCTGACACATAACCTCAATGAGATTAATGGATCATGATAAATAAAAACAAAGGTCATATAACCTCACATAATATTTCATCAAAAAATTCATCTCTGACTTTCTCAACGCACCAGTACTACCACAAAAAAGGTCTCGGTTTCAAACTTCGAGAGGAAGAAAGTTCGGACGGAAACGCTGATTTCTTAGAGCTCTGACAAAGCACAAAACATTCTTTGAGGTGATTTTTCATAAAAATTAATAGAAGTAGTCCTAAAGGAAATTTTAAATTACAATATTTTACATCTATAACAGTTCTTCATTATTACACGAAATACGAAAACGTCATAATTTCAAATGAAAAGCTAATTGATCCATATTCCATAGGTAATATTACACGGTGAATACTCTAAAAACAGGGAGAGAAGATAGAGAGAGAATCAGTTTTATTTTCTTGAATTTTTACATTTACATTTTACACAAACTTAAAATATACTTTCACAATATAATTGGCATTTTCTAATTAAAAAGAAAATGTTCTTCCTGTAAGGTCTGTTCAAGAAATCAAAATTGAACACATTTTACACAGAACATTTTACCTATCTCTATATAATGATAAGTTTATAATCTTCACTGCCTATACAAATCAATTCTTATATTTGTACTAACATAATTTAAAATCCAAGAAAAATTGGAGCCCCTGAGGAAATCCCGTGGAGAGGCTCCTACAGAGTAAATTCAATTGCTTCTTTCAGCGATCAGAGAGATATAAAATTAAAAAGAATCGGATTCCAATAATGTGCCAATGTTTTACTATGCGTAATAAAGATTAGTAAATAAAGCAAATACCTTGTACTGATTCTGAAAAAACAATAAATAATTAAATAAAAGGTCGTATTCCTGTATTGAAAGTAAGAAATTTATGTTCTCTCTTTCCAATAATCATTTTTTATCTTAGTTTCAAAAATCTGCTTGTTACAGGTAGACTTGATAAAATCAGGCAATTTGTTGAACATTCTTGGAGCAATGAAATTATAGGTTCTGGTAAAATAAGCAAGATTAGATTTTGGAACAAAAAATCATTAACATTTCTAAGTTTTTTCTGTAAACATTGTCATGTTGAGGGAAATTTCCACTTTTAGAATAAAATAGCTTCAAACCATTAAAAACATAAATGTATTTGAGAGCTAGAATTTTTAAAGTTACGAATAGAGGATGTGAATTTTCAACTTTAGTTTTATTTAAAATTATCCTCACTACATGTTTCTGTAAAAGAAAAATTGGATTTATAACAGTGCTGTAAGTATTTCCTCAAACTACTATATCATATTTAATTCTACTCTGTATCAAGGCATAATACAGTAAACGCAAAGTATCCCTATCAGTTAGCCTTCTTAAAAAATAAAAACACCTTAATATACTATTTAGTTTATTTCTCAATTTCATCCAATGAGTTTTCCATGAAACCTCACTATATAAAATCAAACCCAAATACTCTATCTCATTGGTTCTTCCTACTGAAGTGCATTTACTTGTTACACATACACCATTTTGTCCAACACAATTGGCACTTGTGTACTTAACTTGATCATAATTATTATGAATATTTTTAAAACTGAAAACAATAAATTTGGTCTTTTCTGCGCTCAACAGCATATAATTTGTAGTAAACTACCATTGGAGAGGTTTTAAGTCATTTGTCATGGCTGAAATCACTGATCCTCATTCATTTTCTATATAGCACAAGGCCGTATCATCAGCAAAGGATGTTAATTTTCCATATAGTTGAGCATCACAGAGATCATTTATATAAATTATGAATAAGATTGGTCCTAAAACACCACTTTCTATTTCATTCATTTCACTAAACTCTGTTCCTATCCTGACACATTGTCTTCTTCCTACAAGATAACTCTCAAACCATTTATGTGCATTTCCTCTAATACCACATTTACATTTTATCGAACAGAATATCATGGTCCACAGTGTCGAATGCCTTCCTAATGTCAAAAAACAAGCCACTTACACATTTTCCATAATTTAATCCGAAATTTACAACAGTCATAAAATGCATTAACGCACTTTCAGTGTTTAGGCCAACCCTAAATCCAAATTGATTGTGACTAAGAAAATCTGTATTTTGTAAAAATTTTATCAGCCTAAGTTTCATTAATTTTTCAATAATTTTGGAAAAACATGACAAAAGAGAAATTGGTCTGAAATTGTTGCATTGGTTTTTGGATCCACTTTTGAAGATAGGTATGACTATAGCATCTTTAAGTTTTTTAGGAAATACTCCGGTAGTAAAACTAAGATTAATTATGTATAACAAAACATCAGTTATTTTCGTTGCAATTTTCTTCTATAAGTAAGTACTAACTCCATCAATTCCTGCAGCAGTATTATTTTTTAGTGATTTTATCACGTTTCTGTAAGACATCGATTTTGACTCGGTTTTTACAGTAAAATTATTTTTAATTGGCGAGTTGAAAAAATTACTATTCACTTTACAGTTTAGATCCAATTTATTGACTATAACTAAAGATAATTTATTGAATGTATTTGCTTTTTTATAAGGGTCATCAATTATATCATTGTTTATGTCAATATTCATTTGATTGGTTTCATCTTTCATTTGTCCTGTTAGTTTGTTCAATAAGTTCCAAGTACATTTTGAATCTCCTTTGCACTTTTCAAATTCTCTCCTGTAATGTCTCTCTTTAAGTAACTTTATGTTATCATGCAATGTATTTCTAAAATGTTTGTAATAATTTCTGAGGTTTTCGTTCATAGGATGCTTTTTATCTAGTTTATATATGTGACTTCCTCTCTTAATTTTCATGCAAATAAAGTCATTAATCCGAAGTTTCAATTTTTTGCATTTTCCCTATTTTCATTAATTTTAACTTTATATTGAGTAAGAGTAATATCTACTATGTGAAAGAAAGTATCAAAAGCTGACGACGCCTCAGTATTATTGTAAACAGCTGACCAGTCGGCGCTTTCCGACAGCTGTTCAAGCAGAATGTAGTCCATGCCATGGGTGAGGGGGAGGGGGGAGACAAACCTGTCACATCCCTTACACCGTCCCTGCCCACAACACGGATCACTACTTGCACCAGAGAATGATCGGTTATGCCCAAATGCTGTACAGACGCATCCATTGATGTAATAGTCTTGTCTGATATTCTAACATACATGATCTAAGCAGGCTTCGGAATATTCACAAATTCTCGTCGTCTCTTTCAACGCACATTCCAAACCTATCATTGCCATCAAAGCTTCGTATTCACCAGTAACCGAACTGTTATTATTAAAGTCTAAAATATTGACGTTGACGTCACCAATCCATAGAAAGGTTTTTATGTGTTTGAATTATTTTTCAAATAAATAATCAATTTCATTTAAAAATAGATCAGCTGAGAAAGACTGCAACCTGTACAAAGACAATATAGCAATTTTTTTCCTTATAATTCTAAAGACAATAGAATTAAATCAACCGTTTGGCATTGGAATTGTATATAATCTATAATTTTAATTGAATCCTTAACAAGAAAACAGCTACATCTCGAGTTCTGTCAGTTATTATTACATTTTGAAAAGAGGTAGTAGTTAGGTATTTTGTAAAAGTTGACCTCGCTAGAATTTACCCAACCAACACTGTTGAATACCAAAGCAAAAAAGAGTAAAATAACATTCATTATTTACCGAGACAAAAAACATGAATAAACATTTTAATAATTTATACTAATAAGTAAAATAAGTAGTACATTTTTTATTTGTTTCTCAAACCAATAAGAATTACGAATAACTTTTAATTCGTCTTAGATGTTTTACTCATTATTCAAATACCAATGACTAATACAACCAACACTATTTGGTAACGTAGTAAGGAATACTGCGTGATTTTGATAAATTAGCATTTTTCAACCTTTTTTACCAATAGGACATTTCTGTGTAGGCAAAGAAAATGCGAGCCAACTTTATTGGATATTTTGATACTATAGTATTTAAAAATCAATCAACCTTAATAAGGGACAAATGGTATATTTTTCGTTTAAATTCACACCAAAGTTTGCTCAAACTCAATATTTAATATCTTTTATTTATTTGTATCCAGAAAGCAGAGGGTTTTTGTGTCCTAATGAATATTTTCTAGTATTTGAACTAAAATTTGGAAGACTTGACATGAATTGTTTAGTTATTAATATATAATGTTTATGCCATGGCAAAAAGTCAGAAATTATTCACATTTATCATTAACACTTTTGCAAAACCCATTCAATCGATGAAGTTGTTTATTTTATACTTTCTCATTTACATATAATCTTACAAGAAAGGTTAAAATATTTTTTTTTTAAAGAACACAATTTTTTACAAAATTTTTGTTATATGATCATTTTGAAGTTAATTTTATGCACATTTTTAATTTTTCAAAACCCACAAAACTTTAAAATATTTTTAGCGAACAAAAACTTTCTGCTTTCTAGGTAAAAACAAACAAAAGATGTTAAATATTGAGTAAAAATTGTTGAGAATTTGGAGGAAAAACGAACCATCTCTCCTCAAATCACAACATTATTTTCAGTTGCACGTCTAGACAGAATCATAAAAATTGTTCATCTTCACTCAACGCAAAATATTTCCACAAGGTAATTTTTTTTGTAAATATCCCTTTTTCTCATATTTTCTTTGACCTGTTGTAAAAATAGAGGTAACATTGCAAATATAATTTTATGGAAAGGGGACGAATTGTAATTTTAAGTTATAACAATGTGCTATTCGTTTAAAATTGGTTAGTCGTAATGAAGACTTCAATGAAGAGATAAGAGGATGAAACCTTACTAGGTCTCAAGCTACTATTTGACGCGATATTTTCTTTCAAAGTAAGCAATTCTCAAGGAGAATACTTCATTATAAATGAGATAAGAGATAACTGTCCAACAATGCAGCTATGTGTATAAGATGAATCATAAATTAGTGTTCAATTGTCAAGAAAAAATGTGTATAAACAACTTTTGTAAATTACATTTTCATCTACGTATTCCACAAGCTTTGTTTTGACATTTATCACTCTCATTTTGTATCTGCAGAAGTTTTGTAAATTATTTCTTCATCCGATATTGAGTCATATGTACATTCATTTATTAAATATTTTGTATTCATTCATAATTTGAAAAAAAATCAACCCTAAGATTACAAGTGAATTACCGATGTTCAGTTTAACACAAGAATGTCCTCATTTTGCAACGAAATCCCTTTTTTTCCACCCAGTTCGGAGAATTCAGAACTCTTGTACTTGTTTTCTCAAACATCGACCTTCATTTTCACATTACCCCAAGGTTCAATTCTAGGTCCTATACTCCTTTTATTGCATGTGAACGACATGTCATCATCCACATCAGATTACAAAATGGTTCTTTTTGCTGATGACACTAATTTACTATGTAAACACACCAACGCTCAAAAAGTTTTATCTAATCTTTCGACTTGGTTCCATGCAAATCGTCTCATAGTAAACACTGACAAAACAGTGTCTATGACATTTCACAATAGTATCACAAAATCTTTACCCCAGGTTTCTCTTTCTTTAAACGGAACACAATTAAAAACTGTTACGAATACAAAATTCAAGACAACCTCAAATGGAATTGTCACGTTGACAATCTTAATTCCCAATTAAGTAAATTGTGTTACGCATTCCGAATCTTAGTTAACGTAGTTAGTCCACGTATTTCTCGTTGCGTATATTTTGCAAACGTTTACTCCCATTTACGTAACGGCGTCATATTATGGGGCAATTCCGGTCAGAGTATTCAAACTTTCTGAATTCAGAAGAGAATAGATCGGCTAATTTGTAAATCTCACTCCTGAAACTCTTGTAAAACTTTATTCAAGGAATTAAATATTTTAACACTTCCCTGCATTTATATTTATGAAACGGTTGTGTTTCTTAAGACCGAATTACTAAAATGCCACCTTGCTTCATACGAAACTGTCTCGTTCACGAACACAATACTCGAAATAAGAATAATATTCATCGCCCTAGACTGTCAACCACTCTTTGCCAAAAAGGACCATATCATTGGGAAATCGTTCTATATAATTCCCTGCCCAAAAATGTAAAAGATATTATGAAATTGAATCTCTTCAAATCCGTGGTTAAAAACTACCTCCTGCACCAGTGCTTCTACACTGTAAAATAATTTATTGATTTTAATAAAAGTTAAATCCGTCTTGTACTTTATCATGCCATTGCTATAGTGCTTTTAAAATAATTTATAACAATTTCAAAAACTATTTTCTTGTATGATTGTGTTGCCGTATGGCTCATATTAATTTAGTTTTATGTGTACTCAACATTGGCACGGTTGTGTACATTAATTCTGTAGTCCCATCCTGGCCCGGGTTTTTCTCCAGTTTTCCTTCGGGTAGAGGCGGATTTCTTATACAGGTTCTCTAGGCTTTGTCTAGGGGCTTGTTTATTGTAACAATAAATCGTGAATTTAGTGTTATTTCAATTCTTATGATTTTTAAACACTATACTCAGAATAATCTATAGTTCGATAATAACTTGTACATGTAATTTTTTGCTTTAAATTACAAACATATTGACATTCTATTAGTATTATAACTCGCAGCTAACTTTTTATCTGATCGAGGTTTTATCATTCGCAGTTTGTACTGCAGTTTTTTACAATAATAGTGTTTATTTATTTATTTACAAAATTAGAACTGAATCTTGAAAGGGCAATTTCATTTTCAAATATTTATGAAATTACTTTTCGTTATAGAATTTTCAGTCGTCAATGATAAAATATTTTTCAAAAATACAAGATTCAAAGAAATTTAAGACCTTGTGTTGCAAGGTTTTTGTTAAAAAACACACAAGCTGTCAGAAGATTGACTTACGACAAGGCATAAAGTTTCACAAATAAACTACATTCATTGGTGAAATGCAAAGAGAAGTGACGTTTATTAAGCTCTTCAAGCAAGTTGTTCCTCATTATTACTGTCAACAGGTGATTCAACAAAATAAATTCAGGATCGAAATGTACTAAAACACTAATTCCACATTACATCATTTGCAACATTTTTAATTCTTTTTAACAAAATTGTAATTAAGCATTTCGAAAAAAATACGGCAAAAATAATTTTATGAAATACATAAAATAAATTGTGGGAGTGATCTCACAAGTTTATAATAGATGGATCTGAAATAGTGTCACTATAGACTCATAAACTTCTTTAAAACCAGAATATAAATTAGAGATAAAAAACTGTTTCCTATTTTGTTGTTTTTATCATGAGCCATGTTGAAATAGCTTGTACATAATACTAATTGTCATTGAACTGCCAATATGGAACTAGTGATAGTAATTGTTCAAGTGTGGTTAATCCTCGTTTAGTTTAGAATGAATGCAAGCATGTAGAGCTCAAACCAAATAATTGGCAACATTCATATTATAAATGAAAGACACACGCAGGTAATGCGAGACTCTATCCATACAATGACACGAACTTACCTTCCACAACGACATACACATTTCGACTTAAACCATCCGCAGTGTCATTCAGTTCCATCTCGCCCAAGGCAAGAAGCCTTCTTGCGAGAGCCATGTTGAATGGCAGATTATCCTAATAAGTCACACTCAGTATCTTGTTTAGTATAAGGATTTCCTCAAGCAACGATCACGAACGCGGCAGAGAGACTTCGTCTACGAACAAGCGAGGAACCTTGTTACGCCACGAATCTTCTTCATTCTTCCTCGGTGCAAACACGTGGTCGCGTCGTCGAGCAGCACTCGGAGTTCCACACGGTTCCGACTTGCTCTCGATCCCTCTCACACGTACGCGCGCCCGCCCGCGTTCGCTCGCTGGTACGACTGAACGGCGAATGACGAAGCCGTTGAGCTCAAGAGCTGCCGACGAAGCGGTGCCGTCGCCAGTGTCAAGGACACTACCCCTCCGCGATACACGCGAACCAAGGTGAACGCCTTCTTTTGTTGCAGCCGCCGTGGCAGGTGGAGGGGGAGATGTGTGCAGCGGTGTGGGGGCAAACGGACTTTCCCTCTCGATGGACTGAGGCTTCCAGAACGATGTGATCGCAGACGGACGCTGTGTTTTTCCCCGCGAAGGTCGCCGGGATTCGGATGTCTTCCGCTGTGGGATGTGAGAACGAGGAGTACCCAAAGGTTGTTTCGCGTGAGAAATATTCCGAGATTAAAACGTGAAACAAAAAATTATTTCATGTGACAAACTAAGGGGACGGATGAATCGCAAAAGTGAGCAAGAGAAATTGTGTATGACGTCATTTCTCTTATTGTTAGGCCATTGATCATAGTTGTAACGTATTAGTTTATTGTCCTTTACGAGGTCATACGCAGTTTATGGCTGCTTTTTTGACAACAAAATTTATTATTATTATTTCTTGGTTTGTGTAACAGTGCATTGAATTTTAACGTCGTCGTAGTTACACCTCGTACTCACATGTTGGCTCAGTCGGACGAGACAGAGGTCTATCCTGAAGCTCAAAGTTCTAAAAATTGAAATTTATTATTCTTAACATCCCTCCAAAATAAATTTCATTTAATGCATCACTTTGATATCGTCTGTGAATAAACCAATCACACATTTACTTGCACATATTATATTATAGACAATCATATTATGTTCACCAACCAGTTTCTACTAATACATGGTGCATTAATTCTTTATCACAACAACACTTCTTTTAAAGAATTAATACACCATGTGTTGGTAGAAACTGGTTGGTGAACATAATATGATTGTCTGTAATATAATATGTGCAAGTGAAATGTGTGATTGATATCTTTCATTTGAAAAATCATGAAACTACTTCACCTGTAAGCGGAACTAGTGTTCATTTCCATAGAGTTGTTAGAATTCGTCACCAAGGTGAAAATAAATGTGAAACAACATGTTTCTTCTTTCTATTATTACGTCCATGAGCACCAACTAGGAAGTAACTTGAATAATGCAATACGCAAGCAGAGTAAGGTGTTGGCGTCTCACGCTTCATGAATTCATTTCAGGTAATACAATTCATGAACTCTTTCGTTTCAGGTAATACAATGTTTCAAATTCGTATCGCTACAAAATATTTAAATAGTCACACAGCTCACCAGGATTAAGATATTTAATTTCAGGGGTGACGAGAGAATTTAGAGGGCCTAGACATATTTGCAATCTGCATCTCCTTATTCCCCCCCCCCC
>NNCF01130699.1:511447-527908 GCA_002313205.1 Laupala kohalensis
CCCCCCCCCCCATTCTTTCAATTCTTCCGCCCTCTCCCATAAAAAGTAAACCCACGGACAGAAATATTTCAGCCTTTTTCTTCATGTACGTATTTAGTGCATCTATTATACTTAGTAGCTTCTGAAAGACTATGTTCTTTATGTTACATAATTTTATTTTATAAATGGATGAATCAGGGTAAATTTAAATAAGGCGCAGTTTACAATATCACACCAACAAATCTAACCTTTCTTCGTTTACAACTACCCATAATAATTTATCAACTATTATTTACTAACATTTAACTATCAACAATAATTTATTCTGATGTGGTCCTTTCCCTAAACAGTACTCGACTAATAGTTATATTTTTTGGTAAAATCTTTTCAATTTTTTATTAATTTGGTGTATTGGGGAAAGTGTTATCACTGGAGGCTACCCTGTTTATCGGGGTCTGAGGCATACTGTCTCCCCCAGTCCCTCACCATCTCCGTGGCCCTGTTTTATTGCAAGGCCTTCCTAAACTTTGGTTGAATATTTTTACATTCCCCTCTCGGGGGTTTCATGATTTTTGTCGGAAGAATAAATAGTGAAGAAGATTGTTACCTTGACTTCCACTGATTTTACGCGGACTCTTCCTCGTATCATCCAGTTTACATAAAAATATAAACATAAAAAAAAACATACTAAACAATTCGTCTGCAGTTGCCAACCGTAGTAGCGAAGCCATAACATTATTATTCTATGTATTCTCGAATAGACCAACTAAGGACCACGTTAGTAAGGCTCAGTTCTGTGTGAGTTTATTTACTAGACACATCGTGAATTTTTTGGGGGAACAGCGTCCAGGTAGAATCTACAGAGCTGTATCCGAGTATTACAATTGCGGTTGTTAGACGCGGAGGGTGAACTTTTCAAACGCCTCAGCTATGTGATCTGGGACATAGAATTGAAAATCTACAAATTTTTATTACCCCCGCCGGGAATTCAACCCGGGATGAGTGGGTGAGAGCAAGAACGTCGCCACGGAAGGTCTAACATAATAATAATAATAATAATAATAATAAAGCTCGTCAACACCTAGACCATTAATGTCCTTCCAAAACAGAACACATTGGCAAAAGTCGGCATAAGAACATTTCGGCGTAATTGTAGAAACAGTTATTAATATATAAACAATATTGGATAGGAAATCGATATTCAACATTTTTTTATTTATTTGACATGAATGTTTTTCGCCGTAATTATTCGGCGTAGAAATGTTGTCCCCTTAACAATACAGATGATTACGAAACGATGCTTTATGTCATTGACAGTAATTACCATGTTAACGTTCTCAAGGTTCCATCCGATCTCTCCTCCAGGTTTACGTCCATCGTTTCATTTAATAAACGGACAGAACAGTACCTACGAGTTATATCTTTTCACCACAGAATACAGAAATCTTTTCTCCAAGTATCATTTTTGACAAATGGAACCCATGTGACAAGAGTTATAGACAGTTCGGGAATCTTTTTAATCTAGAGATGTCACTAGATTGAATCTCTCCAAATGCAAGGTTAAAAGCCTCCTAACACATCATTCCTTCTAACATTTCAAGAATTTATTGATTTTGAAGTTAATATGAGACTTCAATATCCTATTAAATTTTCTTATATTACAGTTAATACCTAAAATAATATCGCAAATTCGTGAACTTTTTAATTCTCCTCAATAACTTTGTGCAGATAATGTTCAGTCGGCAAAACTCACGAAACAATGAAAATGTTTACTTAAGTTTTGCATTGAACATGAAACATCAACAACTATTTTTTCGCCAATTTATTGGCACGAAAAGAAACATTAATTTATTTTTCACAGACGCATTAGACCTGATTTTAAAACATTTATTAATTAATATATGCGTTAATTTAATGCATTTATTAATTAATACATGCGTTACAATACTTATTTAATTGATAATTATATTTTTGTCGTCCTTAGGTTGACGTTTATGTGTTGCTTTTGATAATGTTTTGTTTTTTTATCAGTAAGGTTCAGTTCATGGAATCTTCTATTCCATGTAAATTATGTTTTGAATGAAATAATGTTGGGAAATATATTAGTTTTCGAAAGGATAAAACGAAACTATATCAGCTCTATAACAGGGGTCTCCAAACTACGGTCCGCGAGTCAGATCCGGTTGATCAGACTATTTTATGAGCACGTAAAAATATTCTGGTGACAGGGGCCAATGTTGGACCCACACTGGACAGATATTTTTGATCAGAAGCAATATGACACATCTCACATATACAATAGAGTTAAAGAATTACGCGTTAAAATATCTTGACAACTGATGTTACTTCCAAATCTATATTGGCTCTAGTTTTTTAATCAATAAATGTATTTTCTTTTCAAATGTTTGTTTAATACGGCTTTAAGATGTGTGTTTCGTTAATTAACTTTTAGCTAACATTAAAGTCTTGTTGCTATGCCTATCTATTAATGTTTTAAATATTGTAATAAAGTGCTTGGTAATAAATGTAGCAGGTCTGCCGTTCTCCTAAATTTTCTTCAGTTTGGCCAAGACAAAAAGTTTGGAGATCCCTTCTCCATAATATCAACTTGCTCAACCCTAGTGAGTAACTCACAAAGAGTTAAAGAATGAACCATATTAAGATGTAATAATATCAAATTGTTAAAATTTATGTTCCGACATCAGACTTCCAGAAAAATTCTTGACAAAAACATCTTACCTCGAGTGAATACCCGCCACAGTACAATCCCGAAAAGCATTTCAGAAGATATCGCTTGACGTAAAGGGCGACGATCAAGCCTACCTTCATACTCGAACTTCTTCGTAAAAGCAGGTCTACCTCGCGATTTGCAGAGCAGAGCAAGAGCACTACAGCGACTTAGGTCAGTAAGACTCTGACATTGCCTTGAAGAAGGCCACAGCATGATTGTCGAAACGTTGGTAGTTTTATCTATTAAGACGCGATTTGTCCCGGACAAACAAGTTCATATTTTTAATGCGTCATTATTGTCTCCGTGACTAAACTGTTTTTTTTTACTTAACAGAGGAGTTGGAGACGGTTGAAACATTTTTTGTGGGTACGGTTGAAACAATATATTCATTTAATTTTCTTGTTTTCTTTATGCCGAGAGTACGTGCAAGAAAGAGAGGGCAGATTGACTTGTCGAGGTATAAAGACGCTTATAAGGAGGTAAAAGCAGGAGATTCATTGCGAAAAGCGAAGGAGAAGTTTGGAGTAAACCACTGTTCGCTCCTAAGATGCATCTGGCGAGGAAGAAAACCAAGACATGGGATATAAAACACACAACCGAGTTTTTAATGAAGAGCAGGAGCGAAAACTTTCAAAAAGCTAGAAATTTATTTGATTTATCAAAGGAATTTTTTCTTTTAGTTTATTCTCAGATTATTTTCGTTCATTTGTTTTGTTTAAAATAAATGCTGTTGATTTTTGTTGTTTTTGTTAATTACGCAAATCATGTATCAATGTTAAGACGACTGATAATATACATTTTAAGTGACTGATAAACGTTAAAAGACTGATTCAAAATATCGTTAAGAGTATTAAAACATAAACAAACGGTGCCATAATTATTCTTAGAATTAGAATAAATAATGAATAAAACATGTTACAATATTATATTTTTATTTATTTGCAAGTGATTCAACTGACCCCAATCACTGTTTCAACCGCCCCTGGTATGGGGACGGTTGAAACAAATAGGAGTATTTTTTTTAAAATTTGATCTACTACTAAAAGTAACACACCGGATACCAAAATGGCACTGCCCTTTTGTAGATAGATACATGCTCTTGTATTTAACATATCTTCACCATCGCTCGGCTTTCAAATGGCAATACTATGGACGATATAAGCGAAATTGTTCCAACCGAGAGAGCGACGCTCACTGCACATGAAGCTGCCACCTCATTTCTCCGACGGACGCCCAGAAGTCGGCGAAGATCGTGAATCAAGAGATCTAGATCTCAAATGCTGTCATCTTATGCTAAGAGAGGAATGTATAAAAATGCAGGATGGATTTTGATATGTCAGAGTCCTAAAGAAATTTTCATAATTAACATCAAAAGTTTTTTTAAATCTTTTATATTAATTCCCTTTCTATCAATACAGAACAAAAGAGCATCATAAAACTTCTCATAAAAAATTATACACAGTTCTAATTATAATCGATTCAATATTATCTCCCAAGCACTTCTTAATACTTCTGGTTTCCATCCCCGCTACTCGTTCTTTGTTTCATTCAAAAAAGAAAAACACTCCTGGTATGTGATTTGAGACCGTTTATGGGACACAGTAGCAAACCTTCATTACATTAAGCGAGTCACCTCAAAGAACACGCAAACATCAGTCCTTCATTTCACGTTTCAAATGACGATAATCTAATCCCTTAAACTTTAATTCCATTATTTTCAATTTGTTAGGACATGTTACTGTGTTAAATAAACGCGTTAAGCTTCCGCGTCACAGTTCATAGAAATTTTAAATAAATGCTGGTCTCAACGATACAAGAACAGACCATTCAATCCTAGGTTTCGATGACCGCTGTAAGCACAAGTCATATGCTCGGAAAACAGCATCCGTTGAGAGGTACACCATAGGTAGAGTTATCTGTTGGCGGAGCCCCAGCACTATCTTATTGCGAACATCATTTCCTTCTCGAGCATTACTAAAAACATCTCACTTCCACGACGCAGCTTGTCGACTCAGGTTGACCCGTCCACCCGAGGTCACATGACGCCGAAAGCAGCTTCCATTATCTTTTCAATTGCCGCAAAAGCGTTCGTCATCGCACAGGACAGCTTGCCGGGAATTAAAATCCTTAATTTCAAAAAAAAAATTTGTAAGTACCAACCCTAGATCAAGAAAGACTCAGAATGTCATCTTCGGAGCAATGAATTTTCATACCATTACTGCGTAAAATTTTGAATTATTCGACTTTAAATTACTGTCGGTTTACATGGAGATACTTTCACGAGCTTATGATTTATTTTGTTTAGATATTCTGCCAAAAGTAACGGCTTAACACAGTGAAAACAATTTCTAAACATAGGAAATGTAAATAGGAACGCAATTACATTAAGATTTTCATAATTTACGGGGTATTTCCAAGAATGATTCGCCAAAAACTGTGGAAAATACTGTACTAACGGAAATGGCAGCCGCATCACGTGACTGAAGACAAAGCGACTCTTGTTAAAGAAGGAGTCAAACGACCAACTAAATTTATTATCAAGTTTCAATATCACAAAATAATTGTCCTCACCAATTGTAAAAATGAGTAGAACTAATTATTAATTTATAAGAACTACTTCTGGTGAATATTTCCAAGTTTTTTGAATAGTTGGCAACTTGACTTCAGTCAACGAAGAACACCGTAAATGTTTCAATAGTAACATTGCAGAATAGAATAATCTGTTATATTCTGCCATAAGACTTTAAATTTTCCTTGAATAGCGAATGATATACGTATTTAATTAACCTCATACGCAGTGAAGACCCCATGTTTGAAACATTATGTGCCACCACTCGACTGTTAAGGTGGAACCGAGTCAGTCAAATTGTGCCAGATCTCTGTTGTCAGACGTTCGATATTCGACACGTGCGTTCTCGAAGGCGATTCCTCGAGCATCGTCCAGTGAGATTTTCGAAATCCGATTTAGATTTATTCTCACATTTATCAGCGGTCATTTAGCGTAATATTATGTTAGCCTACCAGCGGATACTCAGCTAGTTATTTATAAATCTGTATATGAGGGGCGCTGAATGAGATATACTTATGGAACTTAACGGTCATTTGCAATGCGCACTAGGATTCTTGTAAACTTTCCTCACACTAGGATGTTGTAAACTTTCCTCACATGTTATGCACTAAGGATTTATTATGTATTCATGTTATGACATGTCGCTCAATATGGATGCATCAGCCTTGCTAAAATACAGCTACTTTCCTGCTTTTTCATAGTTTGTTACAAACGGAACCACCGGCTTCTTTTGAATAAAATACATTTGAATGACTGAAGAGTCATTCCAGTAATAAATATTAATACACATCATTACCACTTCCATTTACCTGAGAAGTCTTAATTGACATTTTTAACTTTTACTTTTAAAAATATTACGCACATCGAGATATTTCTGGTGAAAGAGTTTCTGTTTTTGGGTAATTTTTTTATGCACCATTGTTGGCAATATTAACATCTCATGAAGATCAGTCCGCGCAGTTCAAAGATCAAACACTGTACTTGTATGACGTGCAAATCAATGCGTTGTCCAATTGTTTCTATTTCACTACGTATTGCTAGAGGTATTATTATTATTAGAGCTTTAGGGCTCGCCAACAGCTAGGTCATTTGAAGTACACAAAAAATATTCACAAAGCCAGACTCAGATACGATGTCTATGTATTACACGAAAAAGAAATTCAATGGCCGTGTCAGATACGATGTCTATGTATTACACGAAAAAAAGAAATTGGACTCTTACTGTATGTATTATTTAGATGTTATAGACATTGAGGAATATATTAAATTAATACGAACTAAAATAATAATATATTGGAAAATCAGAAGTTACTAACTGCGCTTGATCACGTGGAGGACAATAAACTAATTTACTCTCCAGAAGCAAGCAAGGGACCATCCCATCAATTCTGATCAAGGGCCCAAAGGCAGAGGCAAATTTAACATTTCAGCCCACCCCTGATAAGAAAAAAATAGTTCGGTGAGTATTATAAAATAAATAGAATACCAACAAATGTGTATTTAATAAAACTGAAATAATAATTTCTGAAAAAACGCCAAGTTATTTCAGAAATACGCAGTATTATCAAACTATAGGTTATTAAGAAAATATTGATTATAAATCGTAAGTATTAAAATAAACCAAAATTCGAGATTCATTACTTCAATAGTTGCTGCCTCTCGAGAAGAGTCTAGCGAACCTGCATAAAAAAAAGTCCATGTCTACCCGAAGGAAAACCGGAGAAAAACCCGGGTCAGGATAAGATATTTTATTATTTTCATAAAATAATTGAAGAAATTCTGAATGGTTACGAGATGAAGCTGGAGATGAATTTTATGCAGATAAGACTTGAGTAAGCAACAGTTCGTGTAAGAAACGCAGAATGAATAGTATAGAATCATCCTTCAATTGTGGGCTTCATGTTTGGGATGTTTTTGTTCAGACGATTCAGTGAGTCTGGGTAAAGGCTACATTCAGTCTCCGCCACACCATGACTAATTAGAGAGTTGCAGTTATGTCTGTGCAGAGGGTTAAGATTGCGACCTCGTCTCGCAGTTTCACGCTAAGAATTTTTTATGTACAAACATCATCAAATGGTATATTATCTGTCAAAATGTACAAATATTTACGGACAAAAGTTAATAAATATATGTACAAACTCGATAAGTGGA
Organism: Laupala kohalensis; assembly: GCA_002313205.1. Lineage (NCBI taxonomy): Eukaryota > Metazoa > Arthropoda > Insecta > Orthoptera > Trigonidiidae > Laupala > Laupala kohalensis. The sequence goes on from NNCF01130699.1 coordinate 518,878, forward strand.
AGGTATAGCGGGGGAATATTGACAGAATGTTTTTACAGTCAATTAGGTTTGGGTGGAAATTGTGCACAGTTGTGGAAGGTGAACGGGTGGTGTAGTGGTTAGCACCCCTGCCATCAATGCAGGAGTCCCGGGTTCGATTCCCGACTCGTCGTCATTTTCACCTGACCGGAAGTTATCACAATTAGGGTCTCTATTTCGTCCAGTTTTCCATAAGTCTATTTTTGGACAAACCGACGACTTACGTCGCTTCCGTGCTTCCCTTCGCCCAATGTACTGTTAGGTGGAAAATTCGAGCTTCAGGGTCTGTCTCACCCTAAGACAATAAAATAAAATGATAATATAAACCAGTCAATTAGTTATCCTCTAATTGTGATTATGATAAAGCTGTATTTCTTTATGACATAAAATAATACAATTCGCGTACTTGATTTTAAATGTATTTACACAATAATTTAATGAATAATATTTTATTGTGAAGAATCAAGAGAAAATTCAATTTTAAAGATAGTGTCACTTTGAGACCTAAACTATCCGAATTGTCAATATGAACATGCATGCACCACGAAACTATTTCGGTAACAGCTTATTTCAGTGATTCTATTCGTTCGGATCGACTGGGTTTTAATGTTATCTGAATCACCTCGTCGAACGGGTCTCCGACGTTATCGATTCGAGAACTCCTTCCGGATCTATGGGGGCTACAGCCTGAACTCTTAACGGACTAAATTGAAGTTGAGAACTGGCGTACTTTGTAAACGTGTTACCAGATTAATAATTGTTTTTAGTTATTATTGTTATTAATAATATACAATGTTAGTATTATATTACTAATATAATTGTTATTAAAATTAATACATATTAATAACTTTAATAAATAATTGTTATTAATAATACAATATTGTTAATTTCCAATTATTTGTTAGATGCATTTTATTTAAAGGTAATATTAATAATTTTTGTGCTGTAAATCCATAATTTTTAAACAAATTTCTACTACCTTCATTACGGTGTAGATCCGCCACTGATGTACACCGTTTAATCCAAGCCTTATTAGCCCTTCAGTGGTTGGGGAACGATTTGTAACACGGTCGGGTGGATACACTATCACCCCAAATGAAACTGCTTTGTTTTCGCAGAATGCGCTCTGATAATTTAAACTGTTATTTCTCTCATCTGGGATACAGGTCAAAATATCATATTCTAAAAATAAAGTACTTCAGCATTGCCTCTCAGAAACAGGCACTTACTTGCGGAGTACCCCAAGGTTTAATTCTTGGTCTTATACTCTTTTTATTGTATGTGAACAACATGTCATCCTCCATATCAGATTGCAAAATGATTCCTTTTGCCGATGACACTAATCTACTATGTAAACACGCCAATGCTCAAAAAGTTTTGTCTAACCTTTCGACTTGGTTCCATGCAAATCGTCTCATTGTAAACACTGACAAAACAGTGTCTATGTCATTTCACAATAGTATCACAAAATCTTTACCCGAGGTTTCTCTTTCGTTAAGCGGAACACAATTAAAAACTGTTACTAATACAAAGTTTTTAGGTCTTCATATTCAAGACAACCTCAAATGGAATTGTCACGTTGACAATCTTAATTCCCAATTAAGCAAATTTTGTTACGCATTCCGAAACTTAGTTAACGCAGTTAGTCCACGTATTTCCCGTTACGTTAATTTTGCAAACGTTTACTCCCATTTATGTTACGGCATTACCTTCTGGGGTAATTCCGGTCAGAGTATTCAAACTTTCAGAATTCAGAAGAAGATTGTACGGATAATTTGTAAATCTCACTCCCGAAACTCTAGTAATCCTTTATTCAAAAAATAAATATTTTAACACTTCCCTGCATTTATATTTATGGAACTGTTGTGTTTGTTAAGTCCGAATTACTGAAGCACCACCCTTGTTTCAAACTAAACAGTTTTGTTCACGAAAACAATACTCGCAATAGGAATAATATTCATCGTCCGAGAGTGTCAACCGCGCTTTGCTAAAACGGAACATATCATTCGGGAATCGTTCTATATAATTCCCTGCCAAAAAATATGAAAGGTATTATGAAATTTAATCTCTTCAAATCCGCGGTTAAAAACTACCTTCTGCACCAGTGCTGTAACACTGTAAAATAATTTATTGATTTTAATAAAAATTAAAACCGTTTTGTACTTTATCACACCATTGATGTAGTACCTTCAAAATATCTGAACACAATTTCAAAACTATTTTCCTGGATGCTAGTATTATGTCTTATTATTAATATAAATTTAGTTGTATACGTACTCAACCCTGGGTTGTGTACATTAATTCTGTAGCTCGGGTTTTTTCTCCGGTTTTCCTTTGCATAGGGGCGGATTTTTTTTATAAAGAGTCGCTATGCTCTTGCCTAGACACGGCATCAATTGATATAATTATTAGAGAATTGAGAGTTATTTAATAGTCAAGAATTATCAACAATACTTTCCGAATGATTTTATAGTTCGATAATAATACGTACTTGTGAAATGACTTTTCTGTGTTTTATTAAATACAATATTTGTTGGTATTTGTTAATACTGTAACACGTGTCGAACTATTTTTTTATCGTTAGGAGTATGTTGAAATGTTAAGTCCGCATCTGCCTCAGCGCCCTTGATCGGGATTGATGGGACGGTCCCTTACTTGCTTCCGGAGAGTAAATTAGTTTATTGTCCTCCACGTGGTCATACGCAGTTTGTAACTGCTTTTTTGACAAAACAATTATTATTATTATTATTATTTTATCATTTCACACCGTTACATATTAAATTATTTAGTGATAGAAAAGACTGGGAACTAATCCGAATAAAGATGCGTATTGTGGCACAGGTTTCAACAATCAAATATTTATCACAAAACTTATTACATTCACTTATTTTTGTATTATTTGTAATTTATTAGAATGTAAAAATATCAAAATCAATAATCAATGAAATTCTATTCTTTGTCACTAACATTTACCCCTAAACTTGACACACATTTTTCACAAATAAGCAACCCCAGCACGCACAGATCAGCGGTGAAAACGGACGCAATAAGTCCGTAACAGACAGTGAGGGAGATACTGAAAATTTCAGCTTTCGAGACAAATTTTTGTTTTAGAAATGGCAGTAAGAAGATTCACACTGTTGTGACACCCCACCCGAGCTTCAAAGGGTTGAATGAATCTACAGTAACTAGAGTCAAGGTTTAATTAACTGCATTTTTTACCATAAATTTATTGATATTAGTCACACAACGGTTAGGCCTGTATGTGTAACAATTTACAAGTGGTCATTATCAAGTTAGAAATCACTTCCTTCGAAGCCATTTTTTATTTTCGAGGAGGACCTTAAAATATCTAGGGTGAAGTTTAGATTCCAGAAAGTAATGAAATAATATGTATAATTTAATATCACAACGTGAAAATTATCACATATTTAGATCTCTGAGATTTGTTAAAAATGGGTGAAAGGTTTAGAAATGATCTCTGCAAATATTTTAATAAGACAGAAAGAAAAGAAAGAATGGTTTTAGGCTACCGCTGCATCTCTGCATAAGTATACGCATATACATAACCTTAGCTTACATTCTAAAGTAGAAGAAGATGTTTCTGTGAAATAATTCAAATTATCAATTAATTTCGATTTCTAATAATATAAACATTCGAAAGTAACATCATTATTATTGACATCGTTTCCTCTAACGCTTCCCCAAGAAGATAGGAACCACTTTCGAAAGACAAATTCTCGATACAAAACAGCATCGAACAGGCGTTAATACATCACGACATTGTTTGAAAAGCTCTGCGGCTCGTTGAGCCTCAACTGTTTTTCACTGACAAAACACGAGCATCGATTCTTGCTGACGTCATGCGACGACACCACGCGCCTCCTCGAGCGCACATTCAGCTATTTGAGTCACGGAAGCGCGTGTGCAATGCAGAATCGCTGAAGGAAGAAAAATCATCGGTGGAGGTGGAGATATTTCAGCTATGCTCTCCAGCAGGGGCAGATCTAGACATTATTGAAGGGGGGTGGGGGTGGGGTGGGGTTGAGCATTTTTTATTAAAAATTATGGTTTTACAACACAAATTTTGAATAAATAGCATCAAATAAATAATTAACCATTAACAATCTGGTATTATAATGAACAATAACAATTACTTATTAAAGTTATTAATATGGTATGATTCATTTTATTAATGTTTTCTTATTTTATTAATATGTATTATTAATTAATTTGGTGTTATTAATTTTATTAATTTGGTATTATTAATTTTATAAACTGGTATTATTAATGACAACAACAATTATATTGTTAATAACAATTATAACTAATAACAATTAATAATCTGGTAACACTTAAAAAAAAATATGCCATTTATCAACTTCAATTTTAGCTGTTAAGAGTTCAGGTGCATTTGTGTGAGGGGAGCGCTATAGCCCCCCATAGAACCACCACTGTTCTGCAGTACCGGTGTACATCGGCGACTTAATATCAGCGCGCACGAGCCAGTTACTACTTAGTCTAACCTCAGACGTTTCCAGGTGTCTTTTTTGCACACATCGGTCAATGCATAAAAAACTACGCTTAATTTCGTTCATCTAGCATGGACCAAGATATCTGTTATTTTTACGTCGATAGTGAGTAAATGTTTTTAGAAGAGTACGTCCTCCTACTCTCTCGCTCACAAAGACTACGACTCAAGGAGCACTGTAGTTGCGTCTGTACTGTAGTTGCGTCTGCACTGTAGTTGGAGTCTCTGTCGACTTGCAGGAGACAACTGTACACTTCAGAAAGAAAATGAATTAGCACATATAATTGTGAACATATGAATGACTTTCGTTTGAACGCGTTTTTTCTGTAAAGAGTTTATTTAAAAGTAAAGAGAGTAGTTTATAAAGTTGATGAATACAACATAAAAAGCCTTATTTATATTTTACATGAAAAGAGTGTTTTATAAATCCTGGGAAACTATGTATTGCGCAGCACCCTTGATTCGCTGAGAGACAAGTGCGGATCTTGACAATGAAATCTCTGCGAAGTTGGAACGAAACGAATTTAAATGATGAAATTCGTAGTAAATAAATAAACAAAAGAAGTAAAATAATTCCTGTTGTAGAATCCCATTTAGCGAAAATTTTTAGATGAAATTAATCTCTCTCGGTGTGTAGAATGCTACTTTCACAACAATTGCAATTAACTTGCGATAAAAAACGGTCAGAATGTAACTTATGAAGTAAGACTTGAGATGGAACCTCGTATGGACTAACATAAAAAAAATTCAACTGAAATTTTAGATTCCAGAATACTTTTCAGTTCATGCTCACTTCACCCGGTACATTTTGGCAAATCTTGCACGACGTACAGCACCACTTCCCCAGAACACGATACCAAGCCATACTCCACAAGATGAAGCATTTCCGTATAATATTGTCATAAAATAAGTGCATGAGAACATGTGGAGAGGAAATTGTACAAAGAAAGGGGATTCAAGAAGAGAGAAGATTTAAACGCTTATGTCTCCTCATGTGGAGTGCACATAGCAAACCAGTTTGTGCGCATGTTTTACAGATATTGATGGGGTCAAGCCCGTGTATTTGGAAAAAGAAAAATTACGTTATGACATTAAATGAGGAATAAAACACATTTCGATGCCGAAATTTAAGTATTTACTTACACATAAGTAGATGCAAAGATAAAAATTGAAAACAAAATTGATTACAAAAGTTACAGTTCTGGAGACAGAAAAGGTGATCTGCAGCACCAGATTGAATGTGCACATGTCTAACTATATGTAACGTCAAACCAGAGAAAAACAGAAGATAGTTTTAACCAACAAAAATAACTATGGAGTTTTCTATCGCCTCATGGAAACTTTAACTCATAGTTGGCTAAATATAAATGAATCCAAAATGTGATATGTGTTAGTTTACATGAACGATAGGATACGGAATATTTTACGCCGGATTACCCATTGCGCTGAACCGATAGAAGTGAGTATTTGCGGTACTTAAGAAGAATACGTGAATTTACTTTTGAAGAAAATCACAAAACTAATAGAACATAAGGAGAGATTTAAAAAGCTGAATACATTGTCACTGAATTGCCTGTTATTAAGTGAAAGTAGTAAATTGTAAGAGATTTAAAATCCCGGTAATTACAATGTTATGGACGGGGAGTTATACGGTTATAAAAAATATTTAAAGCGTCTTAAAAGAATGTATCTTAGACACCACGATTCACAATTAAAACATTACACCATGGTATGATGAGCGAATTCTAGAACTGGGATTGGTGATGTTAAAATAATGCCCGATACTAACGTAAATCTTTGTAATTACTACTATCACGCTACACATTTTTAAATGTCTTTTTGTTTATAATCCTCTTATTGTATTACTAACTGCTTAAATGGCTAACAATTCTTATGTGAGTAATGATATACAATGCGCACTAATAGACCTACGACACCCACAATTAACGCCACAAGGTACCACAAGATGACACTAGTAGCATAGTAGCATCCTAGACCACAACTAGTACCATAGTGTAGGATTACTGTACTTCTTGTTCCATTCGGTGAAGGGTGGTTTGCCTTATTTACAATATTTTCCTTATTTCCGATGTTTGACTCATGTTCCCCAGTCAGTCCTAATTTCCATAGATGAGAACTTACTTCTCAAATCGATTAAACAGTTCCTCCCAAATTCCTTAGTAATTCCTTAGGCCATGCAAAATTACCTCAAACCCCTGGCGGACGGGTTGGAGAGCTCTGTATGCCAGATATACGTGTATCCGCCATATTGATTTATGAACTAAGGTGGTTGTTTTTTAATATTGTCAATGGTACATGCCAGAAAGCTATCTCTTTACTACATATCATCATAAACGTACATAATTATATCTACTTATGTAATGGTAGAGAAAGTAAACAAATGTATGAGATAAAGACCCAAGTGGAGCAATACATGGACAGAAATATTTTTTCGTTTAAAAAAGTTTATTATTTGTAAAGTAATTTTTAAACAATAGCTAAAAATAATTTTAATAAATAACATTTTAAAATTATCCGACCTTATTTGTTTAACTGAAGAATTTTAAAAGTATCATGGATAAAATGTAGTTTAAAAACTAGTGGTGCAAAACCTTTGCACATACTTATACGTTTCTCCGTCTGCAAACTAGAGAGTGAAAAAATTCTATAGTGAAAGGCTCATTTCTGGCGCGGGCCTCTATATTTTGGTCGTCTTCCAGTGCTCTATCCACGATCAAAATCGCTAGATGAACTTACTGCTGTCTTTTATTTGAAATTAAAAAGTAAAATTCAGAATATTATTTCAAAATATATAGCGACAATTCATTCTTAAATATCGTATAAATGTAATTTCGTTGTATACAGAAATTGACGTATTTTCGTATCTGCAGTCCTCCTATGTAGTTTATCATAATCATATCTTTCATTTCAGTTTACGAAAAGTGTACTATACATCGGCTTAGCCCATTTACACTGCTAAATATTATTCAAGCTTCTTGAAACAGTAAACTAATGTTTAAGTCTAGCAGAGATAAATTATTTTACTGCATTTACACCAAACTTTCAAGCAATATACCGCTAATGCGGATGCAATGCATACTAATTGTACTTTAAATACAGAAAATTTAAGCAAAATCGTTACAGCCGTTTTTGAAAAGAATTCCAAAGAGTATTTTGACCTTCATGTGAAGTACCATTTGTTTTAAATTTAAAAAAATAAATCAGAGTACGTGCATCTACATCAAGTAAATTCTACTGTAAATACGAAATGCAAATTAAATTGATTCATCTATTTACTCAGACTCGCTGCGCACAAACGGACGGAAGTTATGCCAAAAAAACAACAACACTTTTTCAGAATCAGGGATCGCAAAAACGAATATTGTCATCGAAATCTCGCTTTCGAATTTTTTCACGATTACAAAACTTTTTGTATACTACATATATGAGAAAGTAACAAAAAAAAGTAATAAAGTAATAATAATTATGTTATAAAAGGAATATTTAATTTTTTTCCATAGTCATTTAATATAGTACAAAATTTTGCCAATACCAAACGGGAAATATAATTTTGATTGTCGAAATCGCCTTCCGTTTATGAAAAAAACAACTATCTTTAAAAAAATGTTCATGAATATTAACATTACAAGTAAGAATGGAATGTAACCCGTTTAGAGTTAGAGGCTCATTTCACCATCTTTAGAGCTACTTCCTACTTCCTGAGTTTCATCACTCGAAGGAGCTATGAAAATTAATTCCAACTGAATCAATAGTAGAATCACTGTTCGGATGAATCACAGATGAGGCATAACAAAGAATATTCCCGGTTTGGGGTCTCTTAAAGTAATTTAATTAATTCATTATCTTAGTCAAGAAAAGCTGTTGTAGACTGCGTATGACCACACAAACAAGCAGAGGACAAGCAGGATATTTATATCACCTGACGACACCTTACAACGAAATCGAAACGTTGAGAGTTCTTATCACAAAATAAGTATTATTCCTCCATGAAAGGTCGTAAGTATTTCATTCTTTATTTAATTGTACATTCAACTGGTATACTGTTGCCCCCAGGGGACTTACATCTAGAAAGTACGTTTTTGGCGAACGCGGGGCCCCGAGCTGAGTCTGGCATTACTTCCACTGACTTGTGCAGGGCTCCTTCCTTTCTCTTTCCTGACCTCCCTTGGTCACCTCTTGTTCTTTTCTATCCCGACGCTATTAGGACTAGAGTGTCTTTCATTTTCTTCATTTCCCCCCCCCCCCATTTTTTGTCCTCAATGTTTTCATGCAAGTTTTGAGATATGTTTTGATATATTGTAATTCAGGAGGGTTTTAGTGGGTATGGTTGAGTCATTCGACGAGTCCCACACGCGGGGAGAGTCGTGTTGGTCCTCCTCAGTGCATTTTCCCTACCTGTACAGAATTTCAGGGTTCTAATGACCTCGATGACGACGAGCCGTAAAGCCCCCTCCCCCCCCC
>NNCF01130699.1:527973-570534 GCA_002313205.1 Laupala kohalensis
TGTTATGTGCTATATGGCGACCAGGTGCACTGGGGAGAGTCTTCGCACCGCCAATACTGGACAAATAAACACAGTGCAAGGTACGCCAAGGAACAAACAGTAAAGTAAGTTGTGTTAAGAAATAAGGAAAAATAATAGATGCATGATTTTTCTAGCGTCTCTTTACGAAACTTCACGTGTAAGATATAAATATTCCATATTTGTCAACAGTTGTGAATCTCATTGCTAACTCAAAAATATCTTTGGGCTATTTCGGACTGGTTCATTTACGTCACACGAGATATAAATTTGTGACTATCTTTTAAATCAATATCATAAAACGAGAAGCATCTCACTTTGAGGCACAATTACAATATTTACTAGAACGAAAATATACATTAAAATAAAAATTGTTTCACCGGGTAGTTATTGACTCAAAGGCACAATTTTACTTATATCCAGAACACACAAAACTGCATTAAAAGAAATAAATTCAACACTTTGTCCCATATGAAAGCATTAGTCTGCGAATAACAACGATGCGTTGGAGATCCTTGGCTCGGAGGTTGACGTGGGAGAAAACCCAGAGAGCATCTAACGATAAAACCATAGACTTACATATGACATAGACCCAGCATCTCTGCTGTGAGTTACTTGTGGTAACATGAGACAGAAGATCTGTTCGGTATCGCCCTCTCTCTCTCGCATATCCTCTTGGAGGGGGTAAGGCATTTGTGCGTAACAGTCAACAGTCAGACAAGCGGAATCGACTTCCCCTTCCCAATTCGATGCGCGCGCGAGAGAGAGAGAGAGAGAGAGATATCCTTAAGTTCGTTTTCCTCCTCGGAGAAGACCGCTGGGTCTACATTATATATAAGTCAACGGGTAAAACACACCAACGACCCAAAGAAATACGGTTAAGGCAAAGACCCAAATGTGCAAATTATAGATAAAATTATAGATAACTATGATGAACTTGATCCGAAGGTTGACGAGTGTCAAAAGATGGGAAATTTTCAATTTTGAGCCCCACAATATTTTGCGTTTTTTCCAAGTATTTATGCTTTAATGTGAGATCAGGTATTTTTATGCACGTTTATATTTTTTCAATCATTTATTTCTCAAACTGTTACACGTAATAAAAACCAAGCACATTTTGTCATGTTAAGTAACTACAGTCTTTCTTTAATCCAGTCTTTTCCCACTTCATGTTGGGTCGGCGAATGGGGATGGATATATGATGCTTCATTTGGTTTTGGCTGGGGAATACTAGGGTGCCGGATGCCCTTCCTGCCGCACCTCCCCGGAAGCGGTGATTTTGAATGACATAGGGGCGAATGATTATGAGTAATGGGCTCTAATGACCTTCGATGTTGACGAGCCATAAAGCCCCCCCCCCAAAAAAAAAAAGATTATAAGTATGAATGAATGATGTGGTGGAAAGGGAGAACCCAGAGAAAACCTACCGCGAACACCGCTCCGTCCACCACCTCAGATTCGACTTGGATCGAACCGGGTTTGAATCGGCGTCCCCAGAGGTACAAGGCCAGTGCGTTGGGCTCTACGCTACGGGTTGCCCAGTAAAGTAACTACAGTAAAATTGATTTTTTTTAAGTCCCGCTCTATTTACCTCCTTGAACATGTTTATGTCGTTTGTGGTAGTGCTATACCGAGTCTTCCTGCGAATGAAGAAAATATTTCTCCCATTCATTTTGTTCGTTAAATGTAGATATTTTCGATTTTTTCAATATTATCTCAATTGTATTTTATTTTTGAGGTGTCCTTAGCCAAATGGGTAAAAAAACATTTCCTCCCCATGCCGGAAAGGTAATTAATTCGTCAGCCTTTTTCGTTCCTGTAAGTGCCCCTTTGAGTTGCTGTGTGCATGTATAACTCATGTATGTATGAAATCGTGTCAGAATTGCTTCTGGGGTAGAGGACTTCTACCAGCTTTTGCTGCTTCGGGAGGACACCGCGTTGAGGTTCCTCTGTGCCTTGGTCGTAGTTTGTTGGCCTCCTAAATGATGGGAACGACAAGAATGACATGTGAATGAGGTGAAATGACGATGAGTGAATGATGTGGTGGTGGTGGCGTGCTGAAAATGACGTTTCATTTATAGAGAGAGCAAATGGTTTAAAAGTAAAGAGAGGTAATATTTGTCATTTTTAATACTTGTATTTAATCATACAATTTTTTATGATTGTGGAACTTTCAGTAACTTATTAAAATACAAAAGTATAGTTTAGGCTACGCTTTTTTTGTTTCGCACTATTAATTATAGTCATATTTTTTAACCTGCACTCATTACGGCACCGTTTTTGAGCATTATCTCTGCAGCCGCACCACAGCCCGGTTGTTCTTTGGTAATGCTTTGGCCTTTTTGTTCAGATTGGATGGGATAGTTCTTTGCTTGCCTTTGGAGAGTAAATAAATTTTTTTAAAAAAATACTCAAAAAGTAGTTAAAAAATTGGTACGACCATATGGAGTGTGACCATGTGTACTAATTTACTCTCCGTAAGCAAGCAAAGGACCATCCCATCAATTCCGTTCAAGGGTCCTAAGGCAGAGGTGGATTTAACATTTCAGCAATCTTCTAAAAATAAAAATAGCTCGGTACGTGTTATAATGTGAACATAATACCACCAAATTTGTACTAAAAACAAAATAATTTAAAACGCAATAAGTTTTTTGTTCTCCCTGTGATCGAATTCAGTTCCCAACAGTCATAAATTTATTCGATGATAATGAGACAGATTTTCACGCCATGGATTCTGAGTAGGACGAATCGATTAAACCTTCATATGACAGGAGAAGGGAATGTGGACGCAGTTACAGAAGATGAATATCGACAGAGTGAAACAACAGAAGATAGAGCATCCGTTGCACAGTGACAGAACGTCATTAGTATAACACATTGTACATTAGTTATCACACAACCACAAGGAAAAAGAAATGTTTTCGTCTTCTTTTTCTTAATGGTTATTTTATAAAACGGGTATACGAAATAAAAATACATTGTTCTAGAGTTGAAGAGTAATATAAAAAGACAATGTAGGGGGTGTTAACAAGACTGAATGGGATTTACGTCGCGTTCTTTTTGTTTGGACACGGATTGACCGAACGGTCGTAATGGTCGGATCAAAATTAGATAAATACTTCATTTAAAACCTGCATAGAATTTATTTCATTCAGGAAAAATATAAAGAACTTAGCGATTAGAACATCTGAAAGCTGTTACGATAACACTAAAGTACGGTAACACTCATTACAATAATTCAAGGATTTGACCCGAATTTTCAGTTCGATGATGGGGTCACTTTTTAAAAATCCTTAGTGCTATGAGAGACGAATCCTAGCACATTTATGTTCCACTTCTTTAATATCACCAAACAAAGGAATCGGTCGCTTATAGTGACATAATAAGATTGAAATTCTTATATTATCATTTTCCAAATTTTAATATAAAAAGTTACGGATATTTTTATTTCAATACTTCGTGAAAATAATTAAGAACGTTTAAAAACAGACCACGTTTATTAGAGTTAATATAGGAATTACATCAGTCAATATTTAGGAGAAAACAATCTTTAAAATAACAGTTACGAAATCGAATTATTGCACACAACATTAAAAATCGCAAATACTTAAACACAACACTGAAATAGATAATTCAGTGCCTTGCGAAATTTAAGCCACCAAATCCCGAGTCAAAACTGTGATAAAAAGATATATGTAAAGAGAATAATTTCGCTGAAAATTCCATCATATCGGTAATATTGTATCGACAATATCGTATCAGTAACACGAATAGCGATATAGTATCGATAATTAAAAACTATCGATATGAATATCGACATTTTCGTTTCGATATTATCGGTTGACCAATACATCGTTGCAACACTAGGTCAGTCACAAAATACTCCTCACAAAGATTTATCGATAGATGTCCTTGAATTTCGTTTGGAAATGTCCTAATTTTGAAAATAAACCGAAAAAACAACAACTTGATACAGCATATTTTCGAACGATTTTCATTTCTTATTGTGTGTTTGATGTCAATGAGGTCGTGAAAATTCATTCTTGAAGCAAATATCCTAAAAAATATGAATAAGTATTAGGTTGTTTGGCTAAATAATTGTTGAATTTATATGATTCAAAATCGAATAGCGGTTTCACCGGATTTCAGACCAGAACTAAAGACGACATTCTAACTTCTTTATCTGGAGGAAAAACATTCGTGACATTTGGAACTGGTCTTTTAAATTTGTATCAGTAACTCGGTGGAGCAATGGGAGGTTAAGCACCTCAAGAGTGGACAGGAACATTTAATGTCAAAAGTATAAGCAACGATATAATGCTGTTAGCAGCTTCCTGTTTTTTCATGACATGAGCGGTCGGAAAATTATTCCTTCCTGTTTGTACGAAAGGAGGAATAGTAAATGTGCGGATTACGAGATGAACTCAATTTCTATGGTAAGGTTGCCAACAACAAAATCTGAAAAATAAGAAAAGGAGACTTAAAACCGAGGAATTTCGAACTATAACCCGATCGTGTAAAATCACTTCTATCCTTCACAATAATAAAACTCTTACGTGTCATTAACTGAATGATAAATAAAGAGATCATTTCATAGAAAGAATCATTCGCTTTTAAACAAATAAGTTTAAAACAAATTGACTACATACGTATCTCAATTGTAAAGAAAAATATTTTACAAATACAATTCCAGAACAAACATAATAATTTTATTTTTCACATAAAGAACTAAGAACTGTAGTGTTAACACTCCGTATAATATAACTAATTACAATAATAATAATAATAATAATCTAAAAAATAATTGAGTAATTCTACCTAACTTAATAATGTGCATCGCTTTCGCAATGTTGTCGGCGAATTTCACACTGCTTAAGTGATCGCGAGGATAGTCGTCCTCAAACACCCTTCAAACTTGAACAAAACCGTGGAAACCCAGACGGATGGCAACCCTATTTATATAACAAGCAAAAAGACATTTCACACGTATATTGAACTCGATATTCACATAATGAAAAATATAAGTAATAAAAAATAACATATTACTACTGTCTGAAATATTGCTCTACTAAAGAGATGAATGGATAACTCTCGGTCAGGTGAAGATGGCGCCGAGCCGAGAATCAAACGCGGGACTCCTGCTTTGATCGCAGGGGGTGTTAACCACTACGCCACCACAACTGTACGCCATTTCCACCCAGATCTAAACCCTGGAAGATCTGAGACACTCATCCGGCCCGTCGCCATTTTCACCAGACCGAAAATTATCGCATATCTTCTCCACGTGTGGGGTACCCGGAAGAAGTATATGCATAGAGATGAATGGAATTGGTTTTATTGCGAACATATCTCAACCTGGAACACAAAGTATTCAGAATTGATAGATGATTATATACAAATGAACTTCCTTCCAGCCCTAAAGCCCCACAAAAAAAAAAAAAAAAATTCCTTCCACACGTGCAGCAATGATATAGTTTCAAAAATGCTCACTTGAAGCGATAATATATTAAATTTGCTGTTCAGAACATGTTCCATGGTCTTCTCTTAAACACTTGAATGAGATAGCAAACCTTTAAAGCTTGTACTATAAAGATTTTAAAATATATTCATAGTCTGCCGAACCCTGTTCTTCACCTTATATTTGCTTTTAAAAAAAGATTCAAAACTAAAAGCAGGAGACGCCGAGGGAATTAACTGAACATTAGCAAAAGGGACCAGAAGATGATAAAAGTTTCATTCTGTTGAGAGAAGACTGAAGACGAAACGAGGAAAGAAAATGGTGTACTACGGACAAGCAAAGAATTAAGGAAAATGTTCTTGAAAACAGCAGTAGAAGGCATAGGCAACATAGGCAATTACCTACAGGCGCTAGATTTTGGGTGTGCGAAAAGAAACAAAAAAATTATAACAAGGGAAAAAAGTTTGTTTTCTAAATGTGTTGTTTCTTAATGTTCTCTAAAACAATATTTTCAAGATTTTAGTTGGAACAGCAAAGATTCTCCACGAATTGAATACCAAGTCATAAGTCTTTTATAATATATATTAATAATTGTCAAACTTGGACGATTGAGTATTTACAATTTAATAGACGATGATGTCTCCGGACGGTAACACTGCAAAACGGTCAAGGAGAAAAATTTTATTTTTTTTTAATTCAGGTAAAATGATTATTCTACAGGGAATTGCTTTGAAATTGGTCGGGCGAGATAGATTGATTCTTTGAAAGTATTTACATCTTAGTATTGTGATAGCACTATATCTAATTTAATAATATTTTTTAAACGTTTTCCATAATTTGAACTTACCCAATAATTTTTTAATCATGTTATTAGAAAGTTCTTAACTTTATGTAAATATCTTTATAGTACTTTACACCTTATAATAATAAATGAGAATAATAAGCAAACAAAAATATATAATTATTATTTTGTTTGTGTATTATATAAATAATATACAAATATTTAAGATATATGTATATAAAATCTGCTTTCAAAGGGCTCTATGTTTATTACGGTCTAGGTATGACAAATCTTTAAATCCGCTTCTGGTAGAAAGACTATTGGAATGGATAAATGTTAGGCCAAGATAGTCATTAGCGCACATAATAATGTCACGAAGAAATGTGGTTTGGAGTAGATACACTCTAGGAAGAAGTAAATTGATGGGATATGTCGTTAGGAATCGTCTAAAATAATCCTAACTACAAGAAAACATTGATAAGATAATACGCCGAGTAGTTTCTTTCCTCTATTTTCTCACTGGATTACACTTCGATCTGCAAAGTAGCAGCCAACAACGTAATGAATGCAAACCTGTTTGTGAGAACTTCAAACAGATTCTAACAACAGTAGAACATCTCTTAACCGGCAAATCCCGTACAACAGTTATTTTCCTTTCTTTCAGCGTTTTACTGATTTTTTCATAAATTCTGTAGCCCCATCCTGACCAGGGTTTTTCTCCGTTTTTCCTTCTGGTAGAGGCGGATTTATCATACAGGTTCTCTAGGCTTTGTCTAGGGGCGTGTTTATTGTAACAATAAATCGTGAATTTAGTGTTATTTCAATTCTTATGATTTTTAAACACTATACTCAGAATAATCTATAGTTCGATAATAACTTGCATGTAATTTTTTGCTTAAAATTACAAACATATTGACATTCTATTAGTATTATAACTCGCAGCTAACTTTTTATCTTATCTAGGAATTTTTGCTGAATTTTTTGAATCCGCCTCTGCCTTAGGGCCCTTGATCGGAATTGATGGGATGGTCCCTTGCTTGCTTCCGGAGAGTAAATTAGTTTTTTTTTCCCTCCACGTGGTCATACGCAGTTTGTACTGTTTTTTGACAATAAATTTATTATTATTTATTATTATTACAGTATGTGTAATATGTTTTGTACATTAAGTTTTCAAAGGTTTTATCAGTTCGTAATGTTTCATTTTTGCGTCTTCGTTTGTATGTATATGCGAGCGTGTACGTTCGTATGTACATATAGTACAATGAGATGAGTTGCGATGACATCTCATTCGCTTATAAACGTCGGATTCCTTGGCCGGAGTCAGTATGAGCTTGTTTGTCCCGGACAGACAAGTTCATAAAACATTTGCTTGTTTGTTCACGATAACCTGATAAAGTTTTAGACTCTTTTTGAACGAAAATTGATTTTTCGTGAGAACTTCAGATTAACCGGTCAAGAGGGTGACCGACCAGAGTATCGGCCCCGACCAGACTGGTTAAGCGGGGTTCTTCTGTATTATCTTCACAACTGGCGCAAAATCACTGTACACTCAACATCCTACCTACAGGTGCAACCTTTAATCGCAATCAGGTTGACTGGGCTGCCTCAATTAAGCTTTGCATAGGATTTAGTAAAAAAGTTTGGTAGAAAGATTTTCCCGAAAAAAAAAACACGGGAAAAGTTGATATTTTATTGAATAGATAAACAATGAAACTGGAAATGACTGCTCTCAATCCGTTCCAGAAACTGTCATTCGCATTTTCATACAGATTTTACAAACGTTGTTTCGTCTTAAGTAAACCATAAAATAACATACACATAAATTATGACGCAATTTTCAAATTGTTTCTTTTCACAAAGTTTTCAACAAGATCCCTTCAAAACACGATCTTCGTCTTTTCGCATACTCTTTTCTCATATTCTATAAATTGCGCAGTCAAATCAAAAAAGATCTAGGAAGAATTATAATTGTTCACAAACTATAAAATTGACGCCAGGGAAGCGGCGATAACTCAACTGGTTTATGCTAAACATTCAAAAGTAAACAGAAGAGATTGCAGTGGATGTAAAATGAGGCGTAGCGAATCTTTCCACAAATAGTTGAAGGTCACACGTATGACCCTGGAAACGCAGGATCTCTTGTTGACTTGGGTGTGGTCGTGATCATGATAGCTACGCATCTCACGAATACATATTCTGCATTAAGATATTAAACGTCCTTAACTGGAATAATGTTTCAAAAGGGATAGGAATTCCTAATGAATTTAAAGAAACTAATTGATGGAAATATTTTCCTCGTCTCCAAATGTAATAATAAATTTATTGTCAAAAAAGCAGTTACAAACTACGTATGACCACGTGGAGGACAATAAACTAATTTACTCTCCGGGAGCAAGCAAGGGACCATCCTTTCAATTCCGATCAAGGGCCCTAAGGCAGAGGCGGATTGAGAAATTTCAGCAAAAATTCCTAGATAAGATAAAAAGTTAGCTGCGAATTATAATACATATATAATGTCAATATGTTTGTAATTTAACGCAAATATGTTTGTAAATTTACATGTACAAGTTATTATCGAACTATAGATTATTCTGAGTATAGTGTTTNCACGCCCCTAGACAAAGCCTACAGAACCTGTATAAGAAATCCACCTCTACCCGAAGGAAAACCGGAGCAAAACCCGGGTCAGGATGGGGCTACAGAATTAATGTACACAACCGTGCCAAAGTTGAGTTGACATAAAACTAAATTAATATGAGTCATAAGACAACATAATCATGCAAGAAAATAGTTTTTTTTTAAAATTCATATAAGGTATTTAATTTATTATTAATCTAATGAGAAAGGACGTTACAATATTGTACTAGGAGAACATGAGGGGGCGGAAATAAGGAGAGAATAGTCCATTAAATAAAGCGAGAGAAATGTTCTACAAATATAGAACTACATGGAGGAAAAAATATATAAAAATTAATGAAGTGTTTTCAAACAGCGTTTTCGTTTGAATTTCAAACAATGGCGAATCGTGTAGGTGGTAATGAGGATTTCTCGAAGTTAGTAATATCGCTCAACAACCCGAAAGAAAGAGAAAGTTTTGAATATTATTCAATTTAATTATTTTTCAGGGTAATTTATATTAATAAAGTAAACGAGCGCTGTCCAACTTAGCTCGCGGGTTTATTTTCTGCACACTTCCGATCGATCGGGCCGGCACGGCATGAGGTTAGAAAATGTAGCCCAACGAATACAAAAATTGAGTCATATTTATTTATTTATTTGTAACGCTATATTTTGATTTTCCTGAACAAATTTTTGTAATTTCAAATAAAAAATAAACAATTATTTCTTTATTTTTAAATAGTATTTTTAATACGTAGTATTATAATAAAATATTTCCGTATTCTAATGTATGACGGGGTACTTCTGAAAACAATTTTTAATTTTATCGCTCCAAATATGTCACATTAAGTATTACTTTTGATAGCATAGACACTAAATTGTACCCCCCACCCCCACCCCCTACTGTTTGATGAAAAATTTGATGTAAAATGTACTAGAACTCGCGGGCCTTAAACAAAGTTTCGGGGGTCACTAGTTGGACAGCGTTGATGTGAACTATTTATAAAATCGATTGTTTTTTTTACATTTTCAAATAAAATGCTCTAAATTTATTTATAAATAAGTAATTAAATATTTATGAGTTGCATAGTATGATTAACTCCGTGTGGGAAGTGAGTTGTAACGAAAGAGAATAAAAAACAAATCAATGAGTAACTTAGAACTGAAGGCATGAAATCAACTGAAGAAGCAAGCAACTGGTGTATGAAACATGAAGAGCGATAATACTATGTAATTTCATTTTCTCCTCTCGTAAAACGCAGAGGGGATTTCGCGTTGTGTAAGTGATCGTAAAAGGCGGCTCTGATCCATGTAGTCTAACTCTAGCAACTGTCCTTCAGCTGGGGGGGGGGTGATAGAGAGGGGGGTGAGAAGGGGAGGGGGTTGAATGAGACATGCGACGAAGCAATCGATTCGGTGAGGGGTGGATAACCCCTCCTCTGCCCCACCCACCAACAGAAAGCTCTTTCATTTCGAAGACAATACGAACAAGAGACTCCAGCTTTGAAAAGAAGCTGTCGACGCGAACAAGGTAATAGAGGCCATTGTTAAATAAAATAGGATAGGTCCACCTTTCATTGTTAGTCATTTGTAAAAAAACACTTAAGGTATTAATAGCGATCCAATTCAGAAATCACTAAGAAAATTACACTTCTGAGACCTTACTAATTTAAAAATCAGTCCATTTAAAAAAGAAGAGTTTCTTCTTAAGATGATACTTATCCTGCCACCAGTAATTACTTATACATTTAATTCATCTTAATAGGTGATGAAATGTGTTTCTTTAAGTTGAAATCAAATACATATGATTCTAGTTCATGATGCCAATTCCAGACGGTTTAGTGATTTAACTACACATACACTTAATATTCTGATGTAACTCTATATATAAAACAATAGGGAAAATTGAATAATTCTTCGTGGAAAGGATTTAAACCGTGATATTGTTTAGGTGATCGTTACTTGTAAATACCGAGGAAGTTAAATCTAGTAAGGATAATTTGCAAAACCAATCGCTTAGTTCAAGTCTAAATGCCCTTAATGTGAAACACGGAAATAAGAATAGACAGTATCGAATACTTGAAAAAAAGAATCTAACAAATATTCTGTACGAAAAACGAATAGTTTTTTTAAATGTGGCGTACTATTTTCCTTACATGAATGGTATCGCAGATACTGCTTTTACATCTTCTAGTTGTAGGCAAGTTTCATTCGGTTTCCTATTGAGCATGAAGCAATGTAAATTGGATATAATAACACTTATGAATATTACATAACCGTTATGAATGTGTTATTAATTTAACACACAATATTATACAAGAGAACATTACGCAACTCTTGTAAAATTCCTTGCGAACATTGTTTATTATTCACCATACGCTTTCATACGTCTGGACTTAAGCGGTCAAGTTACATCCTTTGTCAAATAAAGAGTCTTTTCTTGGTGTAATTTTAAAATGCTGTTATCACGGAAAGGAAAATATGGAGGATGAAATTACAGGAAACCTCTTACGCACCTTTTAATGGTATTAACGTACGATACTTCATTTGAGTGATTTGTTCCGTGTGGTTACGAAGTTATGGAACGACGGACATTTCCGTATTAATTTCCACATGATTAATGTAGAGCTAAACAAATTTATTCTCGAACAAGAGGTTTTTTAAGGTTGCAAATCTATTTTAATGGTTTCCGATTTCTCAATATCAAATGAAACTGTACTTACGAATGTTCCGGTCATT
Source organism: Laupala kohalensis (assembly GCA_002313205.1). Lineage (NCBI taxonomy): Eukaryota > Metazoa > Arthropoda > Insecta > Orthoptera > Trigonidiidae > Laupala > Laupala kohalensis. The sequence continues at coordinate 539,589 of NNCF01130699.1, forward strand.
CAACATTTATCAGCATTCCGGATTATCTATGTTTCTTCTGGAACATTCCCTTTCCCTATCATCGCAATCCTTTGAAAGCAGGAAAAGTGTTATCGGTGCTGCTTTTACGCAGTATTTCAGGGCGCATTTAGAATATCTTTCGTGAACAATTTCATTCCATTAATTGGATTTTCCCTTGTGTAGTAATGAAAGAGTCGGAGCAGGAGAACGCTACGACGCCTCTATTCGATATGGCAGGGGAATTGCAAGGGGTGCCGGATGCCCTTCCTGACGTACCTTCCCGAAGCGGGGTGTGAATGAATGATATGAGAGTGGATGGAGATGAAGATGAGTGAATGATGGGGTGGAATGATAGGCAAGGGAAACAGGAGTACCACGAGAAAACCTGCCGCGAACACCGCTTCGTCCACCACCGCGAATTCTACTTGGATCGGACAAGGATTGAACCAGTGTCAGCAGAGGTAGAAGGCAAATACGCTACGCACTACGCCATGGGTCTCCCAATCTCATTACATAAATTGTTAAAATTAAATTCAGATATGGAAACAACGAACATTTTTCGTACTATAAATTATGTACTACAAGTACAGTAGAACTGCAGTTATCCGGATCAATTGGGAACCCGGTCCGGATTATAAAATAACCGAAAAATTGCATTTCTTGCAAAAAAAATTTGTAATTTTTTAAGCAAGTTATTAGTCATTCACGAGAAATTTCATACTGTTCAGGAAAACACAAAAACCTAACTCACAATATACAATTAAAAAAACAATTTTGTGATATAATAGGTCTATAGTAGTTACAGTTAACTCGGTCCAGTAAATTAATAACAATAGTTTAGTGTAATGTAATAAAAAATGCAACAATATTGTTCTGTAGATCCGGATGATTGGAATTCGGATAATTGGATTGGAATTCGGATCTATGGGGGAGGGTTAAAGGGCTATTGCTCACCCACCATTGGACCGAACTCTCACAGATAAACGTTCACTTAGCCACTTAAAACAATTAATAAATTTGGTTACTTTTTATTTTGTTAATTGTTGATTATCCACTTGATGAGTTGATGTATTTTATTTCAAAGATAATATTTATAAAATTTCTAGTAAAATCATGATTTTGAAATAGAAATGCTCCCCAGATCCCTACCCGGTTAGCACCCCCCCCTCCCTTGACTACGGTCTAGAACTGCCTCTGCTACACATTATGCAATATTTTAAGTACTACAAATTATGCTATATCGTACACTTAAATTTTGGACGAGTTTAATAGGGCAGTCAATATCACGAACGGTAGTTATCTAATTAAAATCGGATAGGATCGGATATTATCTACTTTGAGAACATTAATCATACTAATGTAAATTATCGGAAATAATCAACACAGCCCTCATCTGCAAATAAGTGCTCCTTACGTGTCATGGATGAAGTGCTAAATTTGGTCGCGTGGAAGCTCTTATGTCGGAGCAGTTTGTATAGATAAATCTCCGAATCAGTTCCAGGAGTCTACGTACAATATTAAATAAAAGTGGGAGTAAAACACTGTACCAGCTCCGATTTAGGATAATTTGCATGAAAAATAATATATTGTTTATAACAATTGCTTGTTAATTTTTAGTTAATTTCAGATTTACAGAAACGTTGATGGAGCGAACAGAGTGCCACTACCAAGACCAGGATTCGAATTAAAAGAGGGGGAGCCAGGGAATTTACCTTTTAAGATTACACCCCCCCCTCATCTTATGTTTATTCCCAACAAGGGAAAAGATCTATCTCTCGTGATTGTCAGTAATATTAACCAACAATGTTTCATGGATATATGTACACCATTACAATAAGCCACTCTAGAAATTTTTATTTCAAGAAAACTAAATTGATACTTGTTTGACAATTTTATAAGGTCAAAATAGTGTTTTTCGTAAATCAATTAAATACAAAATTACAAAAATTATGAGATCCTTCTAAACGCTTCTGAATAAAATAACATTTTCCGGACAATTTTATAAAGTGCTGTATTGTAATATGAAAAAAGTTTCGAAAGTTCCCCCTCTCAACATTTTCTTTAATTTGAACACTGTCCCCACGACGAAAGCGTTCTACGGGAGCGTCACTCCCACTCGCTCCCGCTCCACTGCAACACGTGGGTCTTGTGACAACGTTTAGAGAATGATGAATAAAAAAAGCTTTTAAAAAACAAGCTTTTATTTAAGCGATAGAGTCAAATGCTAGTTCCTCCATATATAATTCACATTAGTAGTTCCTAATTAAAATAAACGTGCTTATCATTTACGCCGATTATGACTGAAAACGTATTACGCGAATTGTTCATAAATGTAGATTCGAATTAATTTCGTAAGACATTGATTGTTTGGTAAGGACTTACCGAAATATGCATTTTCTTCACAATTCGCGCGACAAGTAAAAATGGGTGACTGTGCATCACTGACTATGAATCAAACGCTGGTTCACAATGACATTCCAATTCGCGAGACTTCTTAAATGTCAAGAAATGCTGCTTCAATTTCCTGTTCTTTGTCGTGCAAAATAATTGGAATTCTTCCCTCTGATATAGGGGACTGATAAAAGAACATGTAAGGATGGTGTCTTTATATGCTAAATGTGTAGAACCAACCACAACTCAAGTCTAACAAGTGTTTCTTGAAAAAGAAAATGATTGTATCAGAAGCACAAAGACGTCTCTGGAAAAGTATGAAAATTAGCACAAACACGAAAAAACTCAATTTAAATGGGTTTTACTTCCGATAAAAAAATTGGCTAAGGGGTCCAGCGGAGAAAGTTCTAGTTTGCCTCTCAATTTCCACGAATCCTTTTATTTTGAACCTTCCGAATTCTGAAGTCGCTGTATTTGGAATTAACTATGTGAGAGCAAACGCAATCTACTGGGACACTTCCATCGAAAGTNCTGGGACACTTACATCGAAAGTATTTAAAACATTAAACATTGTGAAAGTATTTAAAACATCAAACTACTTATTTCTTTTAACTTTTGATCTATTTCCTTCACGTCTTCTACTGCAACGTAACTCAAAAATTTTCAATTTATTATTTTTAACGTTATCAGAAAAAGAACATGATAGGCTCTTGCGCCTGTATGATGTTTCCAAAGAAAAGTAGATTTGCCAGTTTTATGGTTCACTATTACCCGTTTCAAGATAAAACATATTTGTCACTGGTTATGCATTGCAATTCAATACTAGACCAAGAACATAGTTGGGGCACATATAATTTTTTTTGCAATGATTCGGTGGGGAAAATTTTGGAAATAATGTGTTGAAGCATCCAACAAATAACTGAGCAATTGTTAGAAGGAGTTAAGCTTCCTTCTCTCTTTCAGATCACCGATTTGCTTTTTTCTGAGGGAAGGAGGAGAGAGCAAAAACCAGAGGCACCTACGACTAATTCCATTGCGCGGATGAGTGTTATACACGAAAATGTTGCAGTGTTTCAGACGAATTTGCTAACGCTGTCGAACCTGTTTTATATTGATCACCTAGGACCGGCAGTGATACCGATTAACAAAAAATATCGGTTTGGAATAGGACATTGCAAATCTTTCAATAGGCATCTTTTCTCCTCTTTGAAATCCGCTTTTCGGAACACATCGAAATACCACAACCATCTGAATCAGTCCAGTTCAACTTGTCTTAGCCGGCGGGCCATTTTTTATTGAGCTTTGGCAACATGTTGCCCGACGAATAAAGCTAAAGGGTCATACTTATTGATTTTTAGTGCTTTTTTAAAAATCTACTTATTTTTTATTATTTTACATTTCTTTATTTTTTTAAAAGTATTTCTAATATTCAATATAGTAAAATATTTTCTGGATAATTCGGAACACAACATTCTATTTTGCCTCCCTGGACATGACATGACACGTCAAATACGAATTCTGACCGCATAGATTTACAACACAAAGTTGTGCCCCAAACGTTTGCTGAAGAATTTGAAGAAGAGTTTACTATATAGAAAGATATGCCACGGAGCTGGACCAGGGGCGTTCTCCAAATCCGGAGCATTAAAAGTTGTTTTTTTCAATGATGCATCGGCGAATATTTTGGAAATGAAGGATTGAAGCTTTCTACAAACAATTGAACAATTGATTGATGGATTTGCGCTGCTATTTTTTATTATACAGCTTTTTTTTATTATAGCTTACAGAACAACTATTTTTCTTTCAAGGCTGGGAGAGAAGAGCAAAAACCCGAAGCACGTCGGACGTTGGTCTGTAAATATTTATTTGCTACAAATAAGATCGATGCAGTGAGTTATTATTATTCATAAAATTTTTGTGCAAAGTAATACAAATATCAAAAAAAAAGAAAATTAGACTCTTCAATAATTTGACTAACATTACCTGGTGGAACGACCTTGAAAGCAAATTTGCTAGTACTGCGTAATCAAGAATTCCGATAATTGGGATGATCATGGGGAGTAAACAATAAAATGATGAAGTTTAGAAAGAGCTCTTTCAATGAATTCCATATAAAGTAGCTATCAAAAATACAGAGTTTTGATGAAAAATTACTCCACAAAGATGTGTCACACAGTTTACTCAAAGACATATGACCCCCCCGATAAACACATCTGAACCTAATAGGGAGTAAGTAATAATTTTCTATAACAACGACTGTATTTAATTTAAAGAAGTACATATTTGAATTTGATCGACTTTCTCAAAATATACGTCACACACAAACTACCGCATTTATAACTTCTTAAAGCACTAGTGCCAAATCGGAAATAAAAATATATATAATAAACCGGAAATCGGAATGAACGATATTCTACTGTATATGATGGGTTAAAGATATTTTCCAAATGTAAAGTCCCAGCTTTTCTTACATGAACGAGAAAGAGTTTTGTATAAAATAAAAAATACATCTGAGAATTAAAAATGAAAATTTACTCAAGAGAACAAGTAAGAAAGTGACGCAATTGTGTTTCAATTTGATTCTCAACTGACATATTCAAAAGTCACTGTTACTTTAATGTGAAACAATCAGAATTATTAACTTCAATTTACTATCAAAAGATAACTAAGAACTGTGTCAGACCACGATGAAGACAATGTACTTAAAAAATTTACATTTTCAATTTCAAGGGACATAGTTCGAAACGTTTTGAATCGTCACTTTTTTGACATCATCCTGAACTATTCGCTTACACGAGAGAAACGAAGAGGAATTTGAATCCGCATTCGGATCTCTGGGTAAAATTTGACCCCAAAAAGTGATATTTTACTTGCCAAAAATGAGCAGGAACTGTGTCCCAGTACAAATCGCTGTTTGCAAAAATTTACCACAAATAAGCATTTAATTATATAAGTTACACTGTGCAAAAACAGCTCGTTCTCCTCGTCTAAGTACGCTTTTATAAAATATTATAAGTAATATTTAGAAAAATGAATTATATAATATTAATTGAAAATGTTAATTTAATTGATGTATTCAAGTAAATGCAAAACATAGGAGAAAAACTTTTAGATACTTTTCAAATTATTTTTCAAGATTGGTCAGGTATCCTTAATTGACAACATAAGTAGCTTAATTGAAAATTGTCGTAGCTGAAACTGCACATGAGGGATGTCCGATCTTCCTAGAAAGAAAAGGGGTTGTGGATCAGCAACGAAAAATACACAGCTTGAAACTTTTATTAGGATACTAAACTGGTGTTCGTCTTAGGAACACACCAACCCAGCAATACCCTTTGATAGAGTAGTCGGTTCAAGACTTCTATTGCATTTAGAATGATGAAAATACGATATTCGATAACACGGCCGCTTGAATACGAAGCTATGACCTTTCCTCGCACCCACGTGTTTCAGATTTTTTAAAAGAAAAAAAGTTTAGTCGGTAGTAAATGTTTTGGTGAAGTAAAGAACAACTTTTTGACAACATCTTAATTTCTTCTAAACTCCTGTATTTACGAAAAAAAGAAAGAATTAAAATTATCATGAACGTATCAGTATTATTAAATGGTTGAAAGAGTTAATATCATGGCACTTGCATTGGTTATTTGAATGGTGTTACTTATAGATTCCGAAAACTCGCTGCGAACATTTTCTCTCGATAAAAACAGTTTACAATAAATGAACTTTGAACAAAAATTTTAATAAATAAATAAATTTTCAAAAAAGCAGTTACAAACTGCCTATGACCATGATTACAGGAGAACATGGATTTGCTGAAATACAGCAGTAATATTCAACTTTTTTTCCCATTCCCCAAATAATGCTTTTCCATTAACCGCACAGTTTCAGACATAACTTTGTTATGGTGTGGGAAAATATCTCAAAATGTATTTTAAAACATATTACAAGCAAACCATCTGTGCGAATGTGGCGCCGGTCGATCGGATCTGCCTCGTCGCGACCAAAGCACGTAGTTTTGTAGAGGCAGTGCAATTTTTTAAATTTTTTTAAAACATATTCTTAAAATCTAAACTATAATCTACACTCAAGATATAGTACAGTAAATATATTTATATTTCGAATAAAAAGCATACATTAAAATAAGTTTCTTTGAAATCATAGAAACGCCTCAAATCGAGCTTTTAAATCTTCTGAGGACAAACAAACAGCAAATAAAATTATCTTATTTCTATTCTTTCAGCCAATACTTCACTTTTCGAAATACTGCAAGGAAATCACATTAATGCTTATAAAATAAATTTTCTTACTTTTCATGGAGGAATGACTATTTTTGGATTTCTTGATCAGTCTTTGTTGGAAATCAAACTTTGGAAACCATTATTTGAAAAAGAGGAACTGTATTCGAATTTGGGAGTTGCTTAGTACGAAAATGTACATTTTTAATTTCACTTTTTTATAATATTTGGGAGAATTATCCACCTCTCACTGTTTAATTTTTTTTTCAATTTTTTTCATAATGTAAACAGGTCACGTAATTGTCGAGGAGATTGGACATAGATGGTTAGATGAGAGTTTAGTGAACAGATTTTTCTGAATCAGAAATTTTTATTTTTCTGTAGCACCTTTGAGAGAATTTATTCAAACACGATAAAGTGAAGATATATTCATTTTGAGACGAATTTATGCAAACATGAAATAAATTAAAACCCTAGTTTTGTTCACACTAAGAAAAAAAGAAGAATTTAAAAAAATAAAATAAATTTTAAGGAATGTAATAAAATTTCATTGCATTAATTAAAAAACTATTTCTAAACACTATATTCATTTTTAAATTTTAGCGTAAAAAATAATTGGATTAGTTTTCGTATGTGGTTTAGGTGAAAAAAATGTAATACTTCTTCACAGGTTCGTAGTTGCTGTGGAATACTGTTCTTTCAAAATACGCTTTAGACGAGAGGACATACATTTTTTTAAATAAAGTACCCTTAAAATAATTTAATCTTACTTAATAATGAAGAACGAAATTTCATCTGGAAGACGATCGTAAATACTAAGTCTAATTTTTATCAGCTTGATATAATTCACAAAATATTTTTGTTATGTTTCTATCCTTTGTTTGTGAAGTTTTCAATCTCTTTATATGAATGTAATCTAAATATTATATTTGAATGCTAAATTAGCCAAAAACAATGGTAGTTTAATTTACTTAATCAGTTTTTCAATAATTTGTAGGACTAATCAATGAGAATCCCNACTACTCAATGAGAATCCCATAATAAAAGATATTAACTTTGTAATGTTGTACTTATACAAATTAGTCTCACGTCTGTTTTCATCAACCTTTACCATTAACTTCCTTCTCTTCCATATCATGCACAATCATGTGTAACAAGAACAAGTAATTAGCATACCTTAGAAGTCAATGAAAAAAATAAAATAAAGTTAAAATTTTACAAAAATCAGTTAAAAGTTAATGCCAGAAAATATAACAGATAAAAGTTGAAGATTAATTATAAACGTACTTATCACAAAAAGGAAAAAGTTATATTCAATCATTGGAAAATAAAAAAGCACATACGAAACATATTATATTACTACATAATAATAGAACAAACCTCACTCAATTGAATAGTCGAACAAAATATGAACTTTCTTCATAAATTCTAGTCGCATATCAGAGGGCGACAATGCCCATGGTTTTGACATCGTACTCGTTACTTTCAAAAACTTTGAGCTCTTTCTAATATTTTATACAATTTGCTTCATAACGAATAATATTTCAACCGTTAACAAATAAATATGATTTCAGCTCACATGAATATTATCAATTAAATTAAAATTTAATGGTTTATTAACGAACAATTTTATTCGTTTCTTTATTATTTTTTACATTCCCGTCTCTGGTCATTGTACACAAAAGGGACACAACGAATGAAACACAGGAAGAAAGGGAAGTTGGTGTTTAAAGCACACGCCGGTAATCGATGGTGATCTATCGCTTAAAGTGGCTTGCTACCGCTGGACAGGAAATGCGACCTTCTGCTTTCCGGTGAATTTATCTCTTTGACTCCCTAGGGCCTGTGGTGAATGAGAACACACACCAGCATAAAGACACTGGACAATCCTCCGAATTACTTCCTTCAACATCATAGAAAACTAGTTAGAAAAATCTTACAAGAACATGATTGCAGTAATTCAACTTCTATCGGAAACAGCTATTGAAGTTTCGAGTCCTCAAAGACGTTTCGTGAATAAAACGTTCCGGATTTTGATCAACCACAATGCCTTATTTTTACTACGATAACGGTGTGTGTTTCAAGGGTTTTAACCGAATATACGGATCTTTATTTTCTATAATGAAAATCCGAGATCTTGTAATGGAGGCGTGTCTATTCAAACAGAAATATTTCCAAAACAAGATATTTTTCAGAAAAAACAGAGTAATTGAAACATTAAAAATTCACTCTTCAGAAATGGAATATTTTGCAACCAACCGTCAGTCAAGGGAAATACTCTATTTTATCACAAATAATTGATGCCAAAATTAAGGATATGTTATGTACACAATGTACGCAACTCCACATTTATCAGAATCACTAAATTGTAGTGTATTTTATCACTAAAATAAGTATTATTGGACAGAATTGAAGGGGATTATCGATATTATCCAAGGACTACAAACATAAGAATATATTTTTTTATTAAATGGAAAACGTTTCATTTGAATAGTCTCGTAAATTGATCAACTGCTCACGCGGTTCAATTTGAATAAATTAAAAGGGTATCAAATGCACTCACATGGAACAGAACCCGTGTGCTATCGCTCCGGCCGCCGTCGCCGCCTGCCGTGGCCTCCTTCTACCTCTTCTAGTGATGATTCTCAGACGGCCATGGTTTGTAGACACGGCCAGGGGGTGTACGGTGGGGGGTGGGGGTGGGAGATCCAACGCCCCTGGGTTGCTGACTGAATATCCGCCGTCGTCAGTCGGTCCCGACCTTACTCAGCACTGCCTTGGTCGACTGCGCGACCAGCAGTCGTTCGCCAGTCTGCTGTTCCCCGCCCCCGTCCTCGCCCCGCCCCGCCCCATGCGAAGCGGAGTACCAAAACCATCCACCGCCACCCCTCCACAGTGAGGAGACAGATCGATGCTAGGGCTCCTGGACACGCGCACTGCGCCATGCGCCGCCTCCATCACCTCTCGCCCGGCGATGCTCCGCTGCTTCTTGCGTCAGCAGCAGTGGCAGAAGCAGGAGGCTTTTGCTTTTTCAGCCTGCGACTGTTTCGCGCGGCGATGATGGATGCATTTGTTTCCAGCCCCATCGTTCACAGGCGATAAGTAAGTTACGACAAGAAATAACGTGAGCGATAGGCGAGGGGGAAAAAAAGTATCGAACGAAAGTCCTGTTCTAAGTACTAATTAAATTTATGACAAAACCTACTCCAATAAATTACGTTCCATACAACAGTGATACGCAACAAAATATTTATTTTTTACGTTTTCCTCACTTTGATTACGATACCTGTCAGCTTCTCTAACACTCCCCAGGCGATACGAGCGACCTCCGAAACAAGGTCTCTATAGTATTATTCTATTGTAATAAGCGAGCAATAAGTGTATGTACTTACGTACATATATATTTGTCAATTTTTTTTCCAATTATTCATTAATAGTGATATTTCTGTTTCGCAGGACGACATCAGACACTCGGATAAAAAATATACATTACAACAATGAAAATATCATAAAATAAAATTGTTGATTTTCCAAATCCTTCGTTATTTTAATTCAACTATACATATGAGGTGGTAGTCTTATTAGTACTTTTGTCATCATGTATCTCCTATTTTAAGTTATTTAAATAGTTACGATTATTAGCAACATTTCCGGAATAATTTGAATATTTGACAATAGCACTTATTTGTTAAATAACTTTTGTGTGTCGTATTAAATGTAATTTTGTTGATATTCTGTTGCATATTATAACAAGTAGCTATCTATTATTGTTCTCATCTTAGGGGACGCATGACATGTTTTTCCTTGGGGCGCAGAAAAGACAAATCCCCCTCTGTCCTTGGACCCTTGATCGGTATTGATGGATCATCCCTTGTTTGCTTCCGGAGAGTAAACTAGTTTATTGTCCACCGCGTGTTCAGCGCAGTTTGTAACTACTATATTTGACAACAAATTATTATTATTGTCATTATTATTATTATTGTTATAAAGAATAGGTAGTGACATCTAAATGACGGAAGGCCGTCAAATAGAGGAGAAAGTGACGGTCCGTAAATAACGTAACGAATCCTGCGGGGGATGGAGGTTTGTGATATCGTTACAATACGTTACGGCATAGTAGAGGAGTCTTACTCTAGGGGTTACATAACACTACGTTTCACAGGGCATGGTTCATAAAAAGCTATTTTATCTTAAAATTTGTCACAGGAGTCCTTTCACTCATCCACTCACCGAGAACACTGAGCAATGAGGAACGAACAATTAAGTCAGTGTATCTAAATTTGTGCCCATTCGAAAAAGCAGAAGAAAAAGAATTCTGAAACAGGGGGCTAAGCCAGGACTTCCGTTTCATATTTCTTTAGAGAGAGGTGACAGACACCGCTACGTACGGTTGATACTTGGGAGGGAAGAGCAGGGTTTAAAGTGAAAATATTTGTTTTACGTCTCTTATTGACGGCCCCTTACGCAAAATGAAATATGTAACTTGAGAAAAAAACATGGCAGTACTAATGTTTTGTACATTATTACATGAATGAATGAAAAACAATGCCAACAACCCTTTTCAGTTCCACAACTGTCAGCAATTCTGCAGAGTGGTAGAAAATGCGTTCAAACCCAGTACGGTCGAACTAGGTGAGGTTCTCAGTTGGGGTTTCCCTCACCTACTCCAGACCACTGTCCGTTCGGTACCGTATGTTCCCCGGCAACCCAATATCTCTGCTTCCCAATTCCAACGGTTAGGTGGAAGAGCAGGCTTCATGGCTTGAACCTTTGCCAAGAGACATGGAATAAACAAAACTCGTGCAAACTCCGCTACATTATCATTTACGTAGCAACTTTTACCACTGAAGCAGCTTCATTTCAGAATTACAAATTCATCACCAAATTTGGAATATGTTAAGATTACCTAGTACTTTATATTATACCATATTTGAAAACAAATAATTCAACATAAAATATTAATTCATTTTCGGCGATAAAGCCAGTAAAAACGTTTATTTTTATTAGGGTCTACTCATGTTGAATACGTATGGAGGTATTAGCATTTGACATTGTATTACCTTCATAGAAACAAACTTTTTTATTCGTTTTAGTACATGGATTAAATAAAAGCTTGTTTCAAAAAAATTTTTTTTATTTGAGATTACTTTCGCTGAGTTACTCTGGGTCTAGTTCATTTTATTTGACGACTCTCCTTCTAAATGTAACTGATTTTGTTGTTAAGCTGTTTTATACTCTACACTTTGACATTGGTTTCGATGGGATCAATTTTTTAAATGCCAGTTTTATTTATTATACCCCATAAAATACAGTGCCAAAGATCCTATAATTCCCTCCCAACAGAGATAATCCTGGTTATCTGGGCGAAAATAGTCGAGAACGTGTAAATACACGCATTTCAAAAGTATTTTAGTGTGTCCTTTAAAGGACAGTATAGTATGTCCAGTCTATTTTTTTTAATTTTACCTTGACTAACGACTATTTTCTCGCGTTATACTATCAAACGAACAAACAAATATTTAAATGAAGAAAGTCTCCAATTACAAATGTTTATTATTCCCAACATTTAATATTCGCATTCCAGTCACGGTATCATGCGCTTAAATATATTTTGAGTAAGTTTGCGAGCAAATTGCGAGCAAAATTGATACGTCGTCAAAATTTCATCTGAATTCAGGACACGTATTTATAATCCGAGAGAGGAAACACTAATTAAATTACAAAATTAAAATGTTTCAAACAAACGACTTGGTATTTTTTCTCGTCGCAAACAAATTCGTTATTTATTATTATAATTAGTCGTGTGTTTTCATAAAAGAGAGTAGATGAATTACAAAAGTAATTCTAGAGAGAAAAAATAGTGAATTTAACATTACAGTTGCTGTATTCTGATGACTGCTCCTGGTAATGATAACTATTTTTTACAACACAACCAAGTGAGAGATTTTACAAAAATTACATTTCATACATTTTTTGTCTTCACATTGGTGTTAAAGGGTAGTAATTAGGTGGTCAGCACTGATCAACCAGATGCAATATATTTGAAATATTTTGGTATTTGCAACACACAAAATCTGGGGTCGAGGATTGAATTGGTGTAATGTTTACTATATTTGAAAAAAAAAATGATTCATTTACTTGGTAGTTGTAGGATGTTGGCATCATTATCAACATTGTTGCTCATAGTTTTATTGGTAGAAAGCTTTTTCGGCTGCATAGCAGCTAAGTGCGGTAGCAGACACTGGAGTAGCAGGCATCGTTAGTAGCATCCAGTTTATGTGATGGCTGCTATGCAGCCGAAAAACGTTTTCCAGCATAAATCTACGAGCATCAAACTAACGACATTTGATTTATCAATCTATCACGATTCATTTATTTGATGTTCAATTGTATACAAAATATTACTCGTTCAAAATTGTGTACATGACTCCTCGGTATATTCCATTTAAGACTAGATGGTTCTAGATGGATATCATAGTTACGTAAACAAACAAACAAACAAACAAACAAACCTACAGACGCAGAATGAGATCGACGGCAAGAAAAGTACTCCGCTTTTATCGGAAAGTAAGAAGCATTTGAAGTTTTATGGAGAATAAAACCAACTATTCGGACTGCGATGGAATTTTACGGGAAACACCGTACAAATAGCATTAGGGTTTAAACTCATCAAACTGTGACTGATTTATCTATCCCATTTCTAGAAAAAGACTCTATCTAATACAATAAAACCAGCGATAATTAGACGTTTGTAGGGAATTTAGTTTTGAAAATACTTTCATTCATTTCGATAGCGTCATGCGTGGGAAAATGTTTTGCGCTTGACGGTCGCGTATAGAACATCGGCAAGCTCACAGAGGTAATACGCTAAAGATATCTTAAATATCTATGGTTATAAACCACCTTCAGATTTAGACAATCGATCTATTGAGTGAATCGTATCTAATCGCACGTCATTAACAACATATAAACAACCAGCTGATTACCCGGCGTTGCCATGGATTTATCTTACTCAGGAAGAAAACAAAATCTATATTTTAAGATCAAAACACTTTTACTTACTGGTTTACAGGAAACTAATTTTTCAAATTCATAACTAATTTAATACAAAACTTGACTGTACACACTACATCGTCTCGCGGAAACCGCACTGGTCGAACTTCCGAGACATGACGCGGTTGCACTTTTCATTGAAATTCTTGAAAATCTCTAAAGTTTTCGAATTGAAGACGTTTTTTATCTCCATTAAATGCACAACACACGTAATCCATTAAATTCGACGATGATTTATTTTTTCCTTTTTAAATTAGTCTCTTAAATTTAAGAATTTAACACTATTTTCAATAAAGTTTCATCGATATTTTAGGTTAATTTTTATAGACAGACAAATGATATCGCGTTCTCTTTTGTAGAACTATTTGAGGCAAACAATATTACCATGTATAGTTGTCATCTATCTCTAACCGTTTAGGCATCGTAAGCGAAAATAACTATCTTTTCCCGATTTTATCGACACTCGTTGTCAAAAACCATTTTTATTTTTCCTATCACACATTAAAAAAAAAAAAAAGTTTAAAAATATTCATTCTGGACATCTAAACTATCTCCTTGNGTCGTGATCAGGTAGCAAACAGACAAACACGCTTTCGCGTTACCCATTTATGTATTATTATGGATAAATAAAATAGTAACATTATCAATATTTCTTTCCACCCGCTCTACGTACCCAAATGCCACTACGTAAGTTCTTAGCAAAATAAACAGCGAAGAAAATTGAGGATCTGTTGTATCTGGGAAATGGAGATATTGACCATCGTGACATGGTATGGACCGTACAGACGAAAGGGGAAAAGTAACGGAAGATATATTTCAGACTATAAATTAATACTACATTTGTTCAATTTTATACGTGCCATTTCAAATGTTGTTATCTCTGCACATCATCCGTTGACATCTCCTCCTTTCAAAATATTTGAAATTTCTGTTACGACTTGTCCTCTCATGAAGACGTATATGTTTGTACTATGATGCGAATGACTGATTTTATTACGTTGACATCAACGGTTATTTAAAGTAATGTGCGATGTTAAAAATGTCTGTGATAAGTAAAATATTCGTTTTTTGTACATGTAATTTTTTTATTTACCCGAAGAATACTGTGATCGCTGGCGAACGTTGTGTTTTAAACTATTGAACTGATAGCTGAAAGTGATGAATTTGTGTTTTATTTGCAATATAAATTTCATGGTTTAGTGAATTTCACTCTAATTTGGTATTATCCATCATTCTCACGTGTTACTCACATTTCTTACTAGTGAATAACACTTGAGAATACTATTTTCAAAATTTTACAATCGGCAATAAGAACAATTACGCCAGTAGCAGACTTAGTCTAGGAAAAGTGAAACCGATGACCCAGAGCCACTAATTTTTCGTCAATGTGATACGGTATTAAAACAGCATGTGAAAATGAGAATGAGATTAATCTGGTAAATGAAGTTTGATTAGGAAAAGCATGAAAAAGTACTTCAATAAAAATGTGATACGGTATTAAAACAGCATATGAAAATGAGAATGAGATTAATCTGATAAATGAAGTTTGATTAGGAAAAGCATGAAAAAGTACTTCAATAAAAATTTATTGAAATATTTTTAGATATCCTTTTGAATTTAATGACGCTTCAACTAGGCGGAAACCGGGGCTCGCATCGCCTCTCTCTCATTAGACTCACTCTGACCAGAAGGCTCCACTAGCCTCCGGATATGTGGGAAATGGAGCCTCCAGCTACTTTCAATGTGATCTAGATAAGTGTAAAAAGTGAAAATATAATTATTCTATTAAAAGAAAGTTTTTTTGTTAATTTATATACTTAAAGGATGAAAGCAGTAGGCATGTATCTCAACAGATAGCAGCGTTTAACGTTGCTATTTAACTGCAGTAGAGCTCGTAAGTTCTACTTACCGCGAATTTTCACTAACGCCGAATAGCTAAAAGTTATTCAAAATTTGTGTGTATTTCTTTGGTTCTGTGAAAAACTGTGTTTATATTAATTTACGTGAATATTTTTGCATCGTCAACGGCCAGGTGAAAATTGCGACGGACCGGGACTCGAACCCGGAACCTCCTGATCTGCCGCAAGTGTACTGTTGCGAGTTAAAATTGGCATCCGACGCGTAGGTACGCGAGCATTGGAGTCGCCTGTGGTCACTTATCACGTGAACGGGGATGTGACCCTGGTTAGTCGTAACAGGCCGGGTGGATGTTGGTTACGGGTTTCGGGAGTCGAGGTGGGTGGTGCAGTGGCCAGCTCACCTGCGGCCAGAACGACAGCTCCCCGGTTCGAATCCCGGTCCGCTACAGTTTTCACCTGGCTGTTGACTATGCAGACACTCATCCACGTACTCGGAAGTTGTGAGTTAAAACTGTGAATACTTGTTAATTGTGAATTTGTATAACAATGCTCAGATTTCTCCAGAGAGACAATCGGGAGTTCCAGTTCACTAGGAAGACTTTGGTCAGGGGGAAGGGAGGAGTGGAATTTTAATTCCTCCACGTATAGTGTTAGAAATGTATTTCAAAGTTAGCATTCATATCCAACATCGTTCAAAGTGAATTTTAATCCAATGTTCTTTAGGAAATTAGACTAACACCTGATGAACGTGAATGATGAATCAGAAGTTCTAGAGAGATCTGATTCCATGAGACTTACCCATTCTGATCAGCAACGCCTTGAAATGTGGCTCACGCATTCGCTACTTCCAGCGAAGTGATGAACAACGCGTTCTGCGCAAAGGAAGGTCATGGTAGTCACATATGCGCCATCTTAAAGTAGTCCTGTTGTTTATTCAGTTACATACTCTTAACTGATAGATGTAAATTATATCATTATAATTCATAATGAACAGTCTATCTTCGTCTGCAAAGTGAAATATGAGTAAATAATTATCGACCCTTTTTAGCAGACAATAATTATCTTTTAGAATTCAGTGGAAAAACAACATAAGTAAAAAACAAGAACAATACAACACTTTCAAAAATTTTAAAACTCACGACTTTTCGGTATCCACTGGCACCACTGAAATACATTTGAGAGTGAAAGATCAAGTCAAACTGAAATGGATCAACGGTAAAAATCGCCAACGGATATTCCAGGAGTTATGGAGAGGGGGTAAGCATTCAAGAAGTAAATTTTCATGTGAATTCTAAAAAAATAAATGTCTGTAAGAAGGTCGTTAATTATTTACTCATATAATTCATAATGATGTGTAATAATACAATAGAAATAAAGAGTTTTCAGTGGAGCACTATTCCCACCTTACAGTAGTATGAGCGACCTGGTGACAGTTTTTGAATGTCCTGAATTATGGAGTATTATTTAATGTATGGAAATCTCTTAGATTGCGGTGAACCTCACCGCCAGGTAACAGATTAATCATGTTACGTCGAATGAAAATGGGAGACGGGACCGGGATTCGAATCCCGGTCCCGTCTCCCATTTTCATTCGACGTAACATGATTAATCTGTTACCTGGCGGTGAGGTTCACCGCAATCTAAGAGATTTCTATGTTTGTGAACCAGAAATGGAAAATACTACCCAAATAAAGTACTTCCTAAGGGAGTCGCCTCAGATGAGGAATCTAGTCTCTACGAGACCACCTCAGAGGTCTTTGGGTTTCACAAGTTGAATGAGAATGGTAGAAGGGCCCGAGAGGCGAACGGGATGGCGCAGTCGGTAGGCGCATGAGCGCGTAAAGCTCGAATCCCGGTCCCATCTCCCATTTTCATTCGACGTAACATGATTAATGTATGGCTCATCATAAAGTTAAATAAATAAATAAATAAATTCATTTTCAAAACAGTGGTAACAAACTGCGTATGACCACGTGGAAGACAATAAACTAATTTACTCACCGAAAGCAAGCAAGGCACCATCCCATCAATTCCGATCAATGGCCCTAAGACTCCTAACAAAAATAATTCAGTACATGATATAATATTAAAAAATACCAACAAATTTGTATTTAATAGAACACACACAAAAAATAAGTCCTCAAGTACGTATCACAATCGAACTAGACATTATTCGGAATATTGTTAATAAGTCGTAACTTTTAAAACACTTCTTGAAAGTTACGACTTATGAACAATTTTCCGCATAATCTATAGTTCGAAAATATTAGGAAATTGTGAACCATTTATTTGGTTCACATTCATTATTAGAAAACCAAACATAGAATCAAAATTAAACAAAATTGGAAGGTTAAAAGGTTAAAAATACTTTCAAATGACCAATTCCAGGTTCTTGATTCAATTCTTCATTCAAATGAGTGTCCTGGATTAGCAGTACGTCAATATTATCTTCCTATAATTTTGAAAAACAATTTGGCATTTTGATCGGATAGTGCTTTCGACACATAATTTTCATTCTTCAATGAAATCTTGCGGTATGAACTGATTTAGGGCAATTTTTTTCTACACGAATCAAAACAAATCCTGTTAATTCGTTGTAGACACCCCCAAATACTTCCCAAAAATAGAGAATAAATACATTTTTTAAATTATTATAAATCTCCATATAGAAGCGCGTAGAGTCCCGCTCGACCGAGTTTGAGTGACTGATGACCCTCATTCCTCAATGTAGAGCAAAGAAAGAAGCAGAAATTGGCACTTGAAATTTGAACAGATCTCAGAATGTTTTTATGTCTAAACCCTCTACGAAGGAATTTTTCGAAACTCCAATATTACATGGTTAAAATGATGTGAAGAATAAATTTATAAATTTCACTATATTTACTACATCTTATGAACTAAATGTGATATCAACTTGTCTTTTTGTATGTAAACTTGTTAGTTTCAACTTTTGGAAACCAGTTTTTGTTTCTTTCAATTCTTCATTTTTAATGGGCGCAAAGGAGTAGAAATATATCTGGGTTTTTTTCGCTCTAACTGTATGAAATATTATATTCGCTATATCTCATAAACTAATTGAGTAACGCAATTTTTGTGTGTAAATGTTACATATATGGTTGGGTGCTATATTAAATATCAAAAAATCAATTTCTAGAATTTTCTATATTTTTCTCTCAAATGGGTGNGTAAAAAAAGAGAACAAATATTTGTTACCATGTCTCCTGACTTATTGACACACATATCGACACAGACAGAAAAATATTAAAGCTAAGAGCTTAAAATTTGAAAATGATACACTTGTATTGTAAAGGCACTCTAACGGAAAATTTTTCAAAATTCTGATTTCAAAGGGATGATTAATGGTGGAATGTGAGTTTTCGAATTCACGCAATTTTCATTCTAGCTCCCAAATTTATTCAT
The DNA here is from genome assembly GCA_002313205.1 of Laupala kohalensis. Taxonomy (NCBI): domain Eukaryota; kingdom Metazoa; phylum Arthropoda; class Insecta; order Orthoptera; family Trigonidiidae; genus Laupala; species Laupala kohalensis. Next base: position 558,547 of record NNCF01130699.1, read on the forward strand.
ACACAATGTTTGGTTTTTAATTTAAATATTGTTAAATCAAATATCTAAAAAAATCTGCACAATAAACTCTGGAAGCAAGCAAGGGACCATCCTATCGATTCCGAACAAGGACCCCTAAGGCAGAGGTAGATTTAATATTTCAGTATCACTCCTAAGATAAGTATAAACCTAGTTAGCTACATGTTATAATGTCAACAGAATACCAACAAATTTGTATTTATTAATAGACAAAAAAGTTATTTCACAAGTACTTATTTTCAAAAAATACATTATTAAGAAAAATATCGTTTACAAATAATAACTATTAAAATAACTCTACATTCCGGATAATTATTTCAATAGACCTCCGCCCCTAGACAAGATATAAAATCCACCTCTACCCGATAGAAAACCGGAGATAGAAAACCCGAACCAAGATAGGAAATGAGATGGTAGGATGCATGTCCAATATTGGCAATGGAATTTCCGGACCTTGACGCACTTCCCAGAAAGAGATGAACCACGGTTGAGATGAAGATGAGATGAATAGTGATGAGTGAATGTGGTGGAATGATTGAATGTAGAAACAGGGATTACCGCGCGATAACTTGCTGCCATGAGCAATACATCAAATATAACTTAACTGGTGTTTGGAGCGCTGATTTGAGATTGTATTTTATAGTACTAACCGCTATAAGAAATATCCGCCTCTGCCTTAGGGCCCTTGATCGGAATTGATGGGATGGTCCCTTGCTTCCTTCCGGAGAGTAAATTAGTTTATTATCCTCCACGTGGTAATACGCAGTTTGCACTGCTTTTTTGACAATAAATGTATTATTATTATTAAATATAATTGAATAATAATTACATATTTTATGTTAAATTACTTAATTCTTACTATATTAAGTTTTTTACAAAGTATTTTTGGTAGAATGATGAACCAATTGTAATAATGTATAATAAGGAATTTTATTTGTTAGAATGACTCAGACCAGACGTGCTTTTCTTCCAAGTGCCAACCTTAATTTCAATGCATACAAAAGAACACAAAATAAGCAATATTATCTCGAAAAATAGAATACAATACAGAAAATGGTAGGAAGTATAATTTACAATTTAAACGTTAATTAGTACAATATTTAAATATTACAAAAATAGAAACTTTAATAAAACACAACAATAGGAGAACAAACGTTTATTTTCAGAAGATACATTAAAAGTGTAAACAGCTCTCTAAGATATTATTCAAATTACATAAATAATATTTATATTTCGTATAAACTCATAATTAGAGAAATTGAGTGAAACACATTGAAATTTCTTTCGCGACAACGTCTACATTATTATTCTTGAAATATAACGTACTCCATTGTTCTACTACAATTAACGTCCATTATATAATCTAATTAAATAAAAAATGAAAGACTTACGACCTTTTATGGATGAATAATACTCGTAAATATTTAATGATAAGAACTCGTAACGTTTCGACTTCGTTGACTATCCAATCACAAAATATATATTACTTGTGCATAAAAGGTTGTTAGTCTTTCATTTTTTTATTTAATTATACACCATTATTGTTTCAACAGTTTTTATTAGCTTCACCAGTTGGTATGTTTGTGCGAAATCTTGCAACGGAATGTTTGACCATTTCCCTCCAACAGATTGAGCTGAAATTTGGCACAAATATACGCACCCGATGTCAAAGAAATATTGTTATGTCTAACACAATTAACATTTTTAATTCGTCCTCGGAAATGCAATCCACCTCTTGAAACAAGTAAAACGCATTGCATAACCATCGCCTTTTCGTCACAGCTTCTCACCCCCTTATTACGAATAGCAAAGGATCTTCTTATATTATCATTGCGATTGCTTCTCAAAAGGATGTTTATGCTGTCGGAAGGTGTATCACACGGACGCTATTACATTAATGTTCTTTATTTATATTAAATAAAAGTGTGTATTTAAAAATATTAATTATTACACAAATAAATAAACAAATTCGAATACTAAAAAGTATAAAATAAAATAATAGATAAACATCCTTTTTTTAAATTAGCTTTTATTTAATCCATGTACTAAAAGGAATAAAATAAGATGATGTTTTTATTAAGGTTATGGAATGCCAAATGCTAATACCTCCATATACATTTCACATTAATATATCCTAATAAAAACATACGTACTTAAGATATTAAATAATTTTCAGCGAAAAAGATTGTAAGGACATTTTCATTAGGATATATTAATGTGAAATGTATATGGAGGTATTAGCATTTGGTATTGCACTACCTTAAAACATCTTATTTTATTCCTTTTAATACATGGATTAAATAAAAGCTCATTTTAAAAAAAGGATGTTTATTTTTATTTTATTTGAATCGTGTCAAGGAGATGGCATAGAGAGTTAATGGGAGAAGCACGAGGGGACAGTCCTCTAAAATGAAGTTCTAAGACTGGAGCATTCCATGATACATGATTTATGACATTATACGATCTCGACTTAATGTCCTGGCAATCATCGTGAAAATGATTATGATCTTCCAATGAGACGCAGTCCGCATAATGATAAATTTCTTTCTCTCTGTCTCCATGTCGCACTTCCTGGATCGCGCGAACAGGGCAGAGGGTCACGGAGTCAGTATACGTACAATTTAAAAGTGATTAAACCACATTAAATAGCAACATTTTTTCTATAGAACGAAACAAAGTACGTAATTTGTCCTCCTTTTTTTCAAGGGAGTGTAATTGACTAGATAGTACGTACGATCGGCTCATACTCAACGCACAGAGTGTAACAGATTAAAGATACCATGACCAGGGTTAGGAGTTCTAGGTGCGCGCCTTGTTTTAATTATCCTTCGGAAATATACCACAGTGTAAAATTGTGAATGTATGAGAAATGAAGCATCTTTAAGCACCTTTTTCCCTTTTTGGGGATCTTTATCCCCTTATTCCCCCAACCGTATCCATAATCCCGCATTTCTCCCCCCCCCTTTTACTGTAGCTTTTCATCATCTATAGCGCATTTTTTCATATGCAAGACATATACCGCGTGATTTTCGTTTCACCTTTATATGGTTTCGTATCAATATCAAATATTTAAGTAACCATCCTGGTCCAGGTTTTTCTCCGGTTTTCCCTCGGATAGAGGCGGATTTTTTTTTAAGACTCGCTAGACTTTAAAGACTTGTCTAGGGGCGGCATCTATTGAAATAATAAATCTCGAATTCAGTGATATTTAATAGTTAAGATTTATAAACAATACTTTCCGAATAATCTATATTTTGATACGTACTTTTGAAATAACAATTTTGATATATTTAAATACAAGTTTGTTGGTATTATGTTAATTTTGTAACTAGTTCCGACCTATTTTTCATTATTTTTAGGAGTTAAATGTTCAAATGTTAAATCCGCCTCTGCCTTAGGACCCTTGATCGGAATTGATGGGATGGTCCCTTGCTTGCTTCCGGAGAGTAAATTAGTTTATTGTCCTCCATGTGGTCATACGCAGTTTGTAACTGCTTTTTTGACAATAAATTGATTATTATTATTATCAACTTTCAGCTAATGTCTACTTAGCATTCAGTAAGCATGCGAATAGTAAGCCTAACTACTTCCAATAAACGCGGGACTAAAAGCACACCAGCAACAAAGGAAAATGATTGAGCGCAAAGCAAATCTTCTTTCTCTTACGTCACCGAAACAAATAATCGCAACGGTGGTAATGTCACAATGTACTTCATTATATATTTTATCGCTGGAATTAGTTGTCTCTTCTTCGTGAAAGTACGTTTTCAATATAGAAGGGTATTACGAAGTTAGGTTTGACCGACTCGTTTCTTTGGATTTAGTAAGAAAATTTAGCATCTAAAAAAAACATTCCATCTTCTAATAGAAGCAGACTTATATTGAAGAATAACAAATGCTTAATGTCTTCAAGTATAACAGATTTCTATTTTTTTTTTCTTGTAATGAGTGATAACTTGATGTAAAGTATATTTTCTTGAATTAATTGAGTAGTGCATCACCTTTTTGTCCCCTTTAAACTTTATTGTAGCTCTCTTTCTCATGTCACATTTGCACCTTAAAATCCTAGCCCTGGCTACGACTTACTTTGTCTCGTAAAAATATTTCTTTTTCGTCAATATTCAATTTACGTTCCATTCAGTTTTATTATTTCACAAAATTCAAGCACGCATATCTGTAGGTGTTTTGGTTTTAATTAAATAATAGAACCAATGCAACGAATCTTCTTCTGCCAATACACTCTTATTATGTTGTCAAAAGTTTAAATAAAGGTATATTGACTATCCTAGTTTCTTAAAATATTATGGTTTTCTTCCGGGTTTTCCTCGAGTATTTTGGTCACATGGTTTATAAGCTTATTTCTGAATGAATGAATGAATGAATAAATAAATAAATAAGGTTGTAAGTCTTCAATTAAGTATTTATTTTGATTATATAATGGACGTTAATTGTAGTCGAATGTATCTCTGAATATTCGAAAAAAATGGCCTCTGTTTTGAATCAATACTATTAATTATTCCCAATACAAAAACATTCACAAAAAGTAATTTATATTTTATTGTTGCTATAATTGAAATGAATGTTTGCAACTATTGCATTACTCATCATACATGAACATAATACAATTGCCAGTGTACGAAAATGAAAACGCTTTTGGGTCGATCATTCCACCAAATTTTCCGTACCTGCGTGCTTGTAGACACCTATATTAAAATTCCTCTGATAGCCACCCCAATGTATAAATTAAAAAAAACAATTAAGCTGAATATATTTCAGTCGTATATAGTTTTTTTTATTTTTACTTACTTAGAACCAATTATTTAATTCACTGACAAGAAAAATAAATACATTTTTAATCCAAACTTGTTTAAAAACATGTTCTTTCTAAACATTTCATTAATGCTTGAGAAATTAATGTAATTAGAAGTTTGCTATGAATATCGAGCAAAAAGGGAAAATAACACGCAAAGCAAAAAAATTTGATCGAAATAAATTCGAGTGAAAATTTGGATTTTGAAATATATAGGCGAATAGTTCTTTTTAAGTGATTAATAACGATCCATTAAAAAAGACAACGAATTTGTCACCAATTAAAGCATATCTTAATGGAAATACATCAAAAAGACTACAATATTCTCAAAATAATACACTAAACACCACATTTAAAACTTGTTAAAATTATCGTTAAATTAACATTAAGATATCCTTCAGTGGTTGCTAATAAATTGTGTCTGTTTTAACTGGTTGTTATTAATCACTCACATTGTATTACTATGGAAACGAAGGTGGACTATTCAGAATATTTCTTTTGTTTTCCATCAGTTCCTGTTGAGCGGGTCTATCGAGGTAGGTGCGTACAATCCCCGAAGGGGAAAAACCGTTTAACGACTGAAGAGCCATTCCTCCACGGACACAGGTTCAAGGTGATTTCTGTTGACCCTCACTTCACTAAAGTTCGTAATTGCAATCCTTTCTATGGAAGACATCAAAAGCCGTATGACAAGTTAATATCCAAACCACTAATATTACACCATGTACACAACATTTTACTATCAATCACTATCAATAAATCTTTCACTCGTGCCAATTTGAAACTAACAATTGAAACTAGCAGTTGTTTTGAAAAGAACGTAAAGCAGAAAAACTGATGTAATGGAGACCTAAAAAAACGAATGTGTTACACTCTTAATATTTCCCCAGTAACATTGCCAACTTCAGAAACATATTTTATGTTTTTGTAAGATATTGTCCTACCGTTTAATGTCGAACCAACGGAAATTGGTGACAACGCGGAGTCGCCTAATCAGCGTCACGGTTTTTCTGAGTGCGCAAATATTTTCCGCTTGCAGCACTGCACTTTATTACTTTATTCCCGACCGGTAGACGTCGTCTTAATGATCATAGTTGTTATCGATCACAAGTTTCCCTTTTACTGAATTTTCTTTCGGGTTTTTTGTTTGTTTGTAGAATTCACTAAGCATCTATCGACCCTTACATGTCATTCACATCACTTCTATCAGAGAGAATTTAATTTTCGTAAAAGCGGTCTTAATATATTGCCGTGATTTCTCCCATTTTCTTCGGTTGATTTCCCCCTCTTAATCAGCCATCATACCTTCCTTCTCAGCCAATGAGGTGGTATCTTTTCCCCCTTCTACGTCTTCCATACATTTCTTCCTTCATGAGTGAAATCGTTGAAAGTTTTGAAGAATTTTATGTTCAATAACTTCGTTTCTGTATTGTTCTCCATGAAGAATCCTAAAGCCCCAATAATAATAATAATAATAATAATAATAATAATAATAATAATAATAATAAGTGTGTATATTTAGTTCCTATAGTCCTGTACTGTATATATAGTTCCTATAGTCCTGTACTGTATATATAGTTCCTATAGTCCTATCCACCACTGGAGTCATCCTTCACAGTCTGCATTTGCATCAATCGGCTTCATCTCCCAAGAAAACTTATTTCTAACTTCACAAAAAGCAGTCATCCTTAACACCTGTAGAATAGTCAGAAGATTTTTAAAGTGTGATATTGTTTGAGGTGAGGATGCTTGGTATACCCCTCACCTCACCTGAATCCAACTACAAATTGTGAAAATAGTTACGAAAGACAAGATAATAATAATAATAAATTAATTTATAAATAAATAAATTGATTGTCAAAAAAGCAGTTACAAACTGCGTATGACCACATGGAGGACAATAAACTAATTTACTCTCCGGAAGCAAGCAAGGAACCATCCCATAAATTTCAATCAAGGGCCCTAAGGCAGAGACAGATTCAAAAATTTGAGCAAAAATTCCTAGATAGGATAAAAAGTTAGCTACATCTTATGATACTAATAAGATATCGTTTGTAATTTAACACACACACAAAAAATTAACATGTACGAATTATTATCGAAATATAGATTATTTTGAGTATAGTGTTTACAAATCATAAGAATTGAAATAACACTAAATTCATGATTTATTGTTACAATAATCACGCCCGTAGACAAAATCTAGAAAACCAGCATAAGAAATCTACCTCTACCCGAAGGAAAACCGGAGAAAAAACCCGGGTGAGAATGGGGCTTCATAATTAATATACACAATCTTACCAAAGTTGATAATAATAATAAAATAATAATAATAAAAATGTGTTGAGAGAGTTGGAAAAATAACTTGGAAAACTCCCATGTAAGATTAAAGATTGGGAACTACAAGAAATTGCCCTGCGAGGTACAGCCCATATATTGCACAAAGTGTTGTAAGGATCCACAATGGAGAACTTGTTCCTGAGGAAGCTGGTTGCAACCTGGTACAATGTTGTACTCCCGAAAGAATAACACATATCACTGAAAAAAAAACAACCACCACAACAACAATAATAATAATAATAATAACAATTTTGAAATACAGGAATATCTCCATAGAAATTTGTAGAATCTGGGGTGTTAAAACAAGTAATTCCTATTATCATTGGCCACAAAAAATTAAATAAAAAGCTAGTAATAAGATCCCGGGTAATACTAAGGACAATGAAGTGCAGGAAATTGCATTACTGGGAAGAACAGCTCACATCCTGCGTAAGTTACTTTAAAAGCACAAAATTGAAAAGTCTGATCCTTAGGAAGCTGGTTGCAACCTGGACTGGCGAACAAATGAAGCCGACTCTAACATCGACGTAGTGAAGATGTGATGAAAGAATAATTAAAATAATGCTTTATTCTCCCTCACGCTAAGATATATTTTCAAATCCGGAGGCGTTTGCCAGGTTCAGAATGAATCGGTTTTTTATACGATTCAATCCCTTTTACTCAGATAAAAGAAAATGACACATTGTACAATGCCTTGTGACGTTGTTCCAACTCATATATTTGTTGACTGCAAATAAGTTTTACAAAACAACAGTCACTCTTTTAAGGCGACGGCGTGATGCTTTGTCTATCAAAGGAAAAGAAAATTCATACACAGCTTTGAAGTTATTTTCTGACTCGTTTGTTGACTTCGTTTCAACCCTGATGTTTGTTAAAGGCAATTAGTTTTACTTTGTAAAAAGTGTCACTGAAAGCGTATTTAAAAACGAAGTTTACGTAAAAAAAATACACTCTCAAAAGAGCCTTAAATTTCTTTAAACGTTCGAGAAAACGTTTTTAATTTATTTTTTTATTTAATTTTTACAAGATACGTAACTATAGCAAAGGCGATAACAAATATCAATTTTTATTTTCTCCCACGTAAGTTTCTTAATATCATTTTCATCATGATAACGACTGTATATTCAGTGATAACAATAATAAAATACACGACCTCATTAAACAGACACATCATATATTTCACCTATTGCTGATTTAATTAACAGGTGAAATGTATGATGTGTCTGTTTAATGAGGTCGTGTATTTTATTATTGTTAACATAATTTTTTTTGTAAAAGTGAACATAAATCTCACCAAATAAATTATAGTCTTTATATTCACTGAACCACCCTGCTGTAAGGTCACCTATGATGACAAGGAAGCAGTAAATGGAGAGATATTATGAATATGCGAATCGCCATAAGTAGAGATAAGTAATGCACGAAACCCAGAGATCGCAGCCGCATGATCTTAAATGAGGAAGGAGTGAAATCTAATAAATCTATATTCTGTTTTGTCTGTCAACAAAATGGCGATTTAAAAAAGTAATATCAGGGGACCGATCTACGCTCGGATTCATCTTATATATAAAAATTCAGCCTGCGTATGTTTGTCTTCGCAAAACTCGGAACTGTCGATTGACGTGAAACTTTAAGTCAACGTTGCATTCGAGCACGAAAGTGTTTTTATATGCTTATTATGTAGATATCACGCTTGTGAATAGTAAAAAATGAATTTTACTTCTAGAGGTGTATTAGGGTGGATAAGATTTTTAAACTACCAATGCCGTTAAGCTGAGATCACATTGTGGCGCGGTATCCACGGTATTTAAGCATCTCTAAGGCCTCGCACACGTTCGAACATTGGCCGCAGTTCTCGACGAGCAATCACATAACGTCAAAGGAGATCAAACCGCTCCGACGATGAACGTTTAGACGAAAATGAACGTGTTGGAGTCAGAACTTATCACAGACGAGTAGAAGAATTGGCTGATCAGCGGGAAGAAAGACTTGAAACCTTACGAGTTGAATCGAGAAGGAGATCAGTACAATCGTCTCAACAACGTCAAGAACAATTAAATCAACAGCGTAGACATATGCAGTTGCAATATCTGAATGATCGAACTTCACATCACCGAATTGCTTTCTCATACGAACCGGAAATCAATACAATACCTCGTATGAGAAATGATTGCTCGTATAATAAGACTAACATATGTTTACAAAAAAATTCAAAATCCACGCGCGTGAGGTTGCGGATACATAGCTAGTCCTCTAATAATTTAAATTAGAAAACCACTTCATCATGACGCATCATCATCCTCGCTAAAGGAAGGGGATGTTTTGAAAACTCATCGAAGTTGACAAAGTTGCACATCTACTCGAAAAAAATTTTATAAAATAATTTTTAACCTTCTTCCCATATGATTTAAAATAAAGAAGTGAAATGTCTTTGAAACTGATGATAGTTTCTTAGTCATTTCCCGTACTGCAAATACCTTCAGAACTAAATAAAAAAGTCAAAGATGAGAAAGTAAATGTTAGTTATACCCTTCTGGATAAGTTGGCAAATTCTTATCTCACCGAAAAATGTTTAGAAAATTCATAATCCCCCGTCCCCGATTCCAGATATTCACGAGAAACCGTGATATAAATCCACAGTTTGGCGATCATGTATGAAGAACAGTTTTACTTGCGAGTTCTTTTAAAGAAGAAATTTTCTTCCCTAACCATGAGCAGCATTAAATAATCACCATAAAATACTCAGAATTGCCAAAGAACACTTGTCAGAGAACATCAATATTACCTCATTCTCCACATTGCTGTCGCGTTACCAACAGTACAATTTGAGTAATGCTTTTATTAGATTGCTCCATGAATTATCCATGGAGTTGCAGACGAAATTAAAACCAGTTGACTCATTTTCAAACTAACTCATCCTTAGGCACAAAGGGAAAAACAGCATTGCTTGAAACTGACAAACTCAATGAATTAAAGACGATGGTATACTATAAAATGTCTGTAAAAACATTGTGCTCGAATATATTTAACAGAAATAATTATATAAGAATGAAGTGCAAAAAATACGGACGGTGAAAAAACATGAAGTTTATAAATGCATGTGGGACTATTAGTCGCGAACTTCTTAATTCGGCGATTTCTACCTTCGGATCGTATGTACCACAATGACAGAATTTTTTTTTTCATATTTAAAAAATTGTCTTACGTCTTTCTCTTTAGAAAAAGGTACTCTCGAACTTCCAACAAAAAGAATAAAGAAAGAACTCAATAATGTCATTTTCTCCTCATCAAGGCTGTATAGGTTTGGCATTCAAGAAAATTTATTGTAAGTCTCTGACCACAAGAGGGGTGCACTTATCTACTTTGTACTTTCATACATGTTTATTACATCTCACTAAAGTCCAATTCAGAACAAATTCATTGGATGGTTCATATTTCAACTTATCGGCTAAGAACTTTATTAAGTCAGCGTTACTTATCATACATATTGTCTAAAACAGCTTTTATCTTCTTTGTGTCGCTTGTTTTGCTTTTTTCCCAAAGAACAATTGGAGTCTTTCGAGTAAAATTTTTCTTTTAGCAAAAAAGTTGAATTTTTTGAAATTAAATTACTAAAAATTAGAAAAAGATGTAAAGACTCAATAGATACATTTTTGAAACGTTGAAATTTGTGTTTTTATTTCATTGTGTTTACATATAGGAAATTTTTAGGTTACAGAATTTTTTTTGTTTATATAATGCAAAAATGGTTAAAATTCATTATTAAAAATATACGAACATATAAATTCTTGGATATCTTCAGAACACTCAAAAACTTGGAGCAATGGGTCAGGGTGTAAGAACAGTTCTGACCTTGTCTTCTTTAAACTTAGTCCTTTTTGAAACCACAGTCTATTTTGGTCATATATTCGGAATCCCAAATTACGTTATATGCTCGATCTATTCCGTTCCTATATTCGAATGTGGAACTCCTGTTTATTTTATACGAATATCCTTGAAAAAACTCATGCCCTGATAAGAATTTAATGAGGTCTGGGTTTGGATTCAACCTTCCTCAAATGTTCTTCATGAACCGCACATACTTCACATATTTATGTAACAGTAGTCATTCTCCCCATTTTTGGATATTCAATAATGATGTAGTGGTATGGTCATCACTGGCATCGTACTCATGACCGGGAGAGCTCGGGTTCGATAACCTGCTCGCTCGAAGTTGACAATGTTTTCAGTGGGTGTTTCCCTCAACTACTCAGATCATAAACTTATATAAATAGACCCAGTGGTCTCTGCTGTGGGTTGTCCGTGATAAAATGCATATACTGTTTGGTATGGACCTCTCTCTCGCACATCCGCTTGGAGGGGGAAGATACTGTGCGCAACGGTCAGTAGTCACAGAGGGGTATCAATTTCCCCACCCAAGTCGATGTGCGAGAGAAAAAGATCTCAAACTTAATTTTCCCCTTCGGTAAATAACACCGCTGGGTCTATATCATACATAGGTATGCTCCAGACACATACTGGTTTTCCTCCATAGAAACTGCAGTTTATCGTGGGGTTCTTAGATCGGGATACTTAATTTGCTTTCTTCCTGAGAGTAAATTATCTCATTATCCTGTACTTGGAGGTACGTACTTTTAACAGCTCCACGGCAATAAATTATTTATTGATACTAGCGATGTCCAACTTACCTTTGCGCGCGGGTCATTTTCTCTGTACGATTTCGATCAATTGGGGTGGCGCCGGATGTGGTTTGGCGAAATGTTGCCCGACGAATAAAACTAATGGGTCATATTTATTCCTTGATACGATATTTTGATTCT
>NNCF01130700.1:8789-26911 GCA_002313205.1 Laupala kohalensis
AAAAATCTAGAAGACGCTTATAGAACAATTTTTCTAGGATTTTTGAGAAAGTGGGTAGTAGAGATATTGGTCGGTAATTTCCAATATTAAGTTTGTTTCCTTTCTTGTGTAAAGGTTTCACTTTAGTTCTCTCTGATATATTTTAGGAAACACCCCTTCCGATAAAGAACTATTAAAAATATTTGAGTGGATTTAATATAGCGTGGGACGAAGATTTAACAATAAACTCAGGTATATCATCTATGCCTCGTGAAAATTTGTTTTTTAAGGAGCTGATGATTCCCATGACTTCACTGGCGTTAGTTTCGGAAGTGAACATAGAATTGGGTATGTGGGTGGTAATAATTGGAGGACATTGATTTGGATATATTGAGTTCGTTATTTTACCAACTTCTGAGAAGTGAGAATTAAACAAACTTGCGATGTCCTGAGGATTTGACACGATCTTGCCATCGTTTAGTAAAGAAACATTTTCTTCGCGATTTTCAGAAGTTGACGTGTAATTGTTAACAATATTCCACATGGCTTTCATCCGGTTGTTCGATTTTAGTATATGCCTGTCGTTTTCCATAACTTTAGCTGCATAGACTACTTTTCGGAGAATAGTCTTATATTTACGAAAATAATTATGGAATTCGGGTGGCTGGTTATAGCGTTTTGAAAGATAATATAAACGGCGTTTGTTTTTTGAAGAAATTCTTATCCCTAGGGTGATCCATCTATTGTATTTTTTTGTGTTAATTAACTTGCGTTTTATGGGAAAACTAGAGTTGTAATGTTTTAGGAATGTTGAGATAAATACATTGAATTTGTCGTCGGTGTTTTGGCAATTGTAAACATCTTTCCATGTTTCTTCACGCAAATAATTTACGAATATGGATTTATTTATGTCATTAAACTCTCTTGTAAATTTGTAAAGGATTTTAAGCGGTTTTAGTTTATTATTAATAGTCAATACTTGAGCAAGGTGATCACTGTATCCGGCGATAAACACTTCAGAGAGATACGAGATTCCATTGTTGACTATAATTTGATCTAGCAATGTTTGAGATGAGCCGGAGAGGCGAGTGGGGTCATTTATCGTAGTAATAAGGTTGAAGGAGTCGATAAGATTCTTGAATCGATTAACTGGTGAATGTGCAGAGTCGGATGTACTCAAGAAATCGATATTGAAATCACCACATATAACGATAGATTTAGTAGATTTATGTGCGATATGTTCTAAAACATTTTCGAAGTTCCGAAAAAATATGTCAAGATCTGATTGAGGAGGTCTATAAATACACAAAACAACAATACCGGTGTCGGTCAGTTCAACTGCAGAAATTTCGAACACACTATCTACGCAGAAGTTCTCGTAGCCTGTCAGTGGAGAAGATAAAATATCATTACAAACGTAGATACACGTACCTCCGTGGGGATTTTTGCCTTTAAAATTTTGCCGACAGTAAGAACTTGCTAAATAATAATTAGAAATAGCAGTATCGTTGATGTTGTTAGTCGAAAGCCAATGCTCTGTGAGGCATAGCAAATCAAATCGACTTTTGTGTACCAGAATTTCAATGTCTGTCAGAATTTCAATGATACGTAAGAATGAGTATTGTAGTTGATGAAACATTTTAAAAAAATTCAAATTTGCGAAAATTTCCGAAAATCATTTTGAGGTTTTTTAGAGGTTAGAGTGATATATTTTTCGAATAATGAAAATAAAATTTTGTAAACATTTTTCAATTTTTTGTCATCAATTTTCATACATTTTTAATTCTAAATATTCACGAGAATAACGTAAATGATATGTAAGGTGGTTTAATGTAAATGAGCTGACGTCAATATTAGAGCTCCCTACCAGGGGATCTGTAATTGTGTTTTAAACAGTGATACATGATTCGTATTGTGCTCTAATGACCTCGATGTTGACGAGCCCTTAAGCCCCAACCAAAAAAACAAAACAAAAACGTATTGTGCATACTTAGAGTTATGTTTTAGTACTTCTTCAGCAAAATTGTGAGTATAAATATGTATTATTTCAAATAGTGAACACACATGGTGTGGTGTTGACAAGTACATTACTGCATGGAAACACGAGAAAAATTAGTGAGAAGCGATTTTTGGAAGCTACAGTTGGAACGTGGAAGATTACTTGGACATGTCAAAGAAATTTTAGAGCATTTGAGTACGTCGGTTTGACGATATGAATATTCAAAATATGGTAAATATTCCCGAAATTCTACATGCTAATATTTATTTTTAATAGTAATGAAACGAAATTCTGGACAGCTGGTGAGATAGAAATTTCTCAGATGGAGTGTACTTGTTTGTAGATGATGCAGTTTCATTAATATATCAGTAGAATAGAAGTAGTGGCTTATTATAAATGAAAATTAGAACTATTTTGAGTAGCATGAACATGGCCACATCATTTTGCTTATTGTAGTTATGCTCATTGTGCTATGTAGCCGTAAACATAGTGAAGACTTATCAAGACCGGTAGCATTTACATGTGAGCCATATGAAAATTTGGAAGGAAGTCTTGTGGCGCCCCCTGCGGTGTGTGACTGAACTACATATATGGAAAACGGGAAGAGTTTCATTTAACGAAGACTACATAATGGGAGGGTGTTAGTAGTGTGTCCCATGATAGCAAGTATTGCCTACATTTCCTATACATATGACACAAGGGCATAGTATAAGCAAAACGCCACCAACTGGAATATATAAGTTCATAAGAAAACATTCGATTTAAAAAAAAACAACTTTTCTTAGAACTGAGGGAACCTAGAATGATAGGGTTTGGATCAAATTGAATGAGAACGCATCTGATATACAGACGGATAGGAAAATAGACAGAAAAGAAATAATAAATATTTGAGTACGATTTTGAGAACACAAAATAATTTGAAATCAACACATACGACATAGAGTGTTCAATGCAACTATAGAAAACTAGGTCAAAAGCAAAAAATTGTAAAATTTACCTCCCAGAACATGGATTAACATTGACAACCTTATATCTCCTGAGAGAGTGAAGATAGAAGAGTGGAGGTTGAGATACATTAAATAGTAAATAAATTTAATATAGAAGAATTGGACGCAACCACAGTAATTGATAATAATAATAATAATAATAATAATCAAAATTAAGAAAAAATTCACGAAGACAAAATAATTTGAATACAACTCGTATGGGGTAATATGTTCTATGTCAATATAGAGTATATGTCAATAATAATTTGATACAACTCACCACAGAGAGAGTTACTCATGGCCTATCTTAAGGAAGTTTGTAACACAGATTTTTTGAGCGGCTTTACGGCTCGTCGACATCAAAGGTCATTGGAGCCATAAAAACTTGTACAGGTAGGGAAAATGCAGTTACGCACTAGGGAGAGCCAACATGACTCTCCCCGCGTGTGGGACTCGCCGAATGACTCAACCATACCCACTAGAAACCCTCCCGAATTGCAAATTACCAAAACATATCTCAAAACATAAATCAAAATATTGAGGACAAAAAATGAGGGAGGGGACAAAAAATGAGGGAGGGACAAAAATGAGGTAAATGAAATATACCCTAGCCTTAATAGCGTCGGTATCGAAAGGAACAAGAGGTGACCAAGGAAGGTCAGGAAAGAAAAAGGAAGGAGTATTTCTCAAGTAAGTGGAAGCAATGCTAGACTCAGCTCGGGGCCCCGTGTTTGTCAAATTCGTACTTACTAGATACAAGTCCCCTGGGGGGATGGAAAAGGTAAGACAGGGAAAAGAATAAAGAAAATGGAAGAAAAGGAAACAAAGTGGATAGATTTAGATAGATTGCGAAAACAGTTGGAGAGAGATGGAAGGAGTACTCCAAGGGGATAACTTCAATCGATTGAAACAAAGTATACGTGAAGTTTTACGAACAGGAGTCCGAGGACTATGGAGGGCAATAATACTATTGGAAATGGAAAATAATAATTTGCGAGATAAAGTAGTATTAAAAGAAGAAACAACATAATTAGAGACGATAGTGAAATCAAATTCATAAGTATTACAATGATATGAATGTGCGATTGTTAATAAAGTTCACAAGCACATGCAGGAGATATCAGAACGAGCAAAAGAGGAGCTACATCAACAAATAGTCCAGAAGACGTCCGAAATAATGGAAGCAATATAAAAGATGGAGCAGGTTGAACAAGATAATGAAGTGAAATAAGGACAAGGGTGAAACGTATGCAGAGGTAATGAAGTGAAATAAAGGGCAAGAAAAAGGAAGTGCAACAATTATAGTTAAAGATGCAGAGAGAAATACGTTGGGTAAAATATTATAAAAGACGTTAAAAGAAAACTGTTGGAATTGAGGCAACCAGAACAACGTGGGCGGGTATCTCGGTAATAACTGTCCCAAATCAAGAAGAGCACACTAAATTAAGAGATTTATTACAACAAACACCGGGGGTAGATTAAAGAAATAGGGAAAACGAGGCTGTGAATGAGAGTGAAAAGGTTTCTGTTGGGAAAGAAATGAAATAATTCAAGAAATTGTACATCATAATTCCCCAGAAGATAAGTGGAAAATAGTAAGAAATGAAATTACTGTGTAAGCAAAGGACAAGATATGCACGTGTGGCGACTTGGGTTATTGAAGTGAATGGAAAGATACTAAAGAAGTTCCAGAAAGACGGCCGAGTTCATATATCTACGCAGGAACTAAGGGATGTAGAATATATTGAACTAGTGCGATGCTACCGTTTTCACAGGTATGGTTATATGGCAATGGTATGTCACGAAAGAAAAGATGTATGCGGACTTTGCGGGGAAGAGGGACGTAACTACAAAACGTGCAGCCAAAAAAAAGCAGCAGACCAGGTACATGTGAATTACAAACGAAACGGTCAAGAGCATAAACCTAGTGTGACAGGTTGGACGTGCCCGGGGTATAAACAAGCGAAAAGGCTACAAGGAGAAAGAAACAACTATGATAATATAGATTCAACAGAACTTCCAAAGGGTAAAAGTAACATCAGCGGAGATGGGGGGGGGATATATGAAAGAGAAATAAGTATCAGGTTGGCTGCTTTCAGGAAGTGCATACAATAGGGGGAACGCATCTGCCATTGCAGTATAGAGTAGTAGCAAAAGAAAAGTCATGGAGTGCTATCGTGTTGACTGGGGAGGGAGATGTATTAGCACTGGAGCAACACGTAGCACAGAATACACAAGTAATAGTTTTCACTCGACAGGGACAAGAGATAGTGGTAATAAATAGCTATTGCCAAAGATATAAGGATTTAGAGAGGAATTTTGAAATATTAACAAAAATAATACGATAATATATTTATGCAGACATCCTAATATGTATGGATACAAACGCCAGAACAAGAGGTTTAGAAGATAGAATAACTACCAAAAGGAGTCGCAAACTAGAGAAATGTGTTATAGATAGTAAACTCCTGGCATTGAATGAGAACGGAGAGAAAACTTTTGTAGTAGGGAGGGAAATTCAATAATTGACATGACATTAATCTATCGGTGGAAGAAATCAGAGATAAGGCAATGGAAAATTGTAAATGGATTGCAGAGTGATCACAAGGCTATACACATTGAAATTGGTTTGAGAGAGGGTACTGCTCGAATAGGAAATGAGAACATACATTTAAAGAGAATTGATTGGAATAAATTAGAAAAAAATAGCGATCGAATGCGAACAAGGATAGAGGAAGGAATGAGAAAAGCTGAAACTATAGAAGAAATGGTGGACTTCCTGCAATTGGGGGTGTTAGCAGTCTGACCGGAATGAAGGATGCCAGATGCACCAGACAGAAAAGTACGATAGTGGACAAAGGAGCTGACTTTAGAAAAGAAAATAGTAAATCAGAAGACATAAATTGCAGCGAGCGCGTCGGAAGGGATTGAAGTTTGTGGCAGTGGAGCATGGCGAGTATAAGAAAGAAATGTTAGCATACAGGAAGAAGGTGTTGGCGGCGAAAAAGAAAAGTTGAGAGAATTATAAAGAAGAGGCATTTTCATTATCGATATGGGGTATCACGTATATGAGAAGCACAAATAGGATTCGGCGAAACGAAATATGGCACGCACGAAGTACTCGTATATAAGGGAAAGGATGTACGCACAATTGGAAAGAATTCGCGCAGCATTTGGTGGGAAGTAACAGACAATCAGGAGTGGGAAGATCGGTCGATAGAGCGAGAGGATATATTAGAGATAAGAAAGGACGAAATCTTGCAGGAAGTACAAATATTGTAAGCTACGAAAACACCCGGATTCGACGCAATAACACACGAAATGGCAAAGAGAACGATAGGAGTGATAATACAATTTATATATGAGATTTACAACAAATGTTTACGGGACGGCATATATCCAAAATGCTGGAAAATAGTAAAGTTGACATTTTTCTTAAAAGGTAAGAACAGACCCAGGCATGATATTGTAGTGCTATAGGCATATATGATATCGGGTCATGCCTGGGTCTGTCCTTACCTTTTAAGAAAAATGTCAACTTTACTATTTTCCAGCATTTTGGATATATGCCGTCCCGTAAACATTTGTTGTAAATCTCATATATAAATTGTATTATCAAACATATATCAATCATTCCGACGAACGACCGCTCTCATTCTCCCTAACTCGCTCGGACCGACACCAGGCATCATTTCATCGTTCACATTCATTTCGCACCTAAGGCGACAGTTTCTCCTCTGTCTCTAATAGAAGACACCTGCTGGAATGTCATCAGCCTGCACCCGCTTATCTCGTTGGCCTCACAACAAGCAATCGGCCCGCGAGATAATATCACGGTCAAACCGCCTCGTGCTTACCTACTAGCATCGCTTGACCGGGAACTGCCGGTCTTTCAACATCAACTGCACGTCAACACAAATCATCAAATGAACACCAACCCAGCGCCGCCTAGACCGAACTACAAGGCATTTGGAAAATCGGATCATCCCGTCGTCACTTTCGCGAATGAAGTCCCTTGCCATCCAGACGCTTCCTAGCGATAGAGAGCGAGGCAATACACATGATTAATTGAAAAGAAATTGAAAAAAAATTGTGAGACATATATTATCACAAAAAAAGTTTTTGACAAGAAAGTACAATTTTGTTTTCCTTTCTTTTCATCAATTATAATACACTATTATTTTAAACAAATATTCTTTAGAATAACATGCGTGATACACTAGAGTGTGTATTGCAGATTAAGATGCTCGTTAAGCAGAAGAAAACAGACGAGACTCACACAACATTTTGATATTTTGGGTATCTCACTCTCGCGTACGATCTCCCAGGTCATCAAAACGCTTCCCATGCAGAGAGAGCTAGGTGAAACACATGAAT
Source organism: Laupala kohalensis (assembly GCA_002313205.1). Taxonomy (NCBI): domain Eukaryota; kingdom Metazoa; phylum Arthropoda; class Insecta; order Orthoptera; family Trigonidiidae; genus Laupala; species Laupala kohalensis. The sequence continues at coordinate 16,131 of NNCF01130700.1, forward strand.
AAATGAAATATCTTGAAAACATTTAAAATTTTCGGAAAATATCACACATTCATTCCAAAACATTTTTTGAGATCAGAAAACTTATATTTTCCAAATTAACACAAACAAATTGGACTAAAATGTTAATTTTTTCCCCTTTTTTCGTAAATTAAAATATACTTGTCATAGGAAATATTCATTAGAATAAAATTATTCTAAATCTCACTTGTGAAGGCATTAGAGAAAGTATTGCAGCTCAAGATTCTCGTGAAGTAGAAGAAAAAACACACCGTTCACACACCATTATGACGAGTTCGGTATCTCACTTCTGAAGGCATTGTAAAGGTTAGGGACATATATTTATCAAATGAACAAAAAATAATTTATAGTCAAAATATTTCAATTTTTTCCCTATTTTTTCTCACTTTTAACACGCTAGTCATAAAAAATATTTCACAGAATAACATTAATGATACATTAGAGTGTGTATTGCAGCTCAACCTGTTCGTGAAGCAGACAAAAACACACGACTCACACACCATGACGACAAGGTTCGTAACTCACTATCATGTACGAAGTTCCATGTCATCGAGACGCTTTTTACGGAAAGAAAGAAAATCAATTGAAAGCATTTTTTAAAGGTTGGAGACATATTTTCTGAAAAAACGAAACAAAAAATATATAAATTTCTTTCCCAATATTCATCAATTATAACACACTAATTTTTTTTAGAAAATATTCATTAGAACAACATACGTGTTACATTAGAATGTGTCTTCCAGCTCAAGATGACCGTGAAGCAGAAGAAAAACCCCACACGACTCACACACCATGACGACGAGTTAAGTATCACAATTTCGCTTACGATGGTCAGGTCTTCGAAATGCTTCCTACTGAAAAAGTTCAAGGCGAAACACATGAAACAGGAAAAACTATTTAGAAAATTCAATTTTCGAAAAAATCAGAAAGTCATTTGAAGTCATTTTTAAAGGTTAGAGACATTCCCCCCCCCAAAAAAAAACAAAAAAAAACAACAACACATAAAACAATTTATGCCAAAAAAATGTCATACACTTGTTATAGAAAATGTTCATTAGAATATTATAATATATATAAGAGAGTGCATTGCAACTTAAGATGCTCGTGAAGCAGCAGAAATCACACACGAATGATAAACCATGTCGACGAGCTACGTATCTTATTTTCGGGTACGATGTCCCAGGTCATCGAGACGCTTCTAACGGAAAGAAAGTGAAGCGAAACAAATTAATAAATGAAAAAAAAATGAAAACAAATCAATTTTTAGATAAAAATCAGATGATCAATGACAGGTATTTTCAGAGGTTAGACACATACATATTCCGAATAAATACAAAAAAATTTCGACCAATAATTTACAATTTTTTCCTTTCTTTCATCAACTTTTATACACTTGTCCTAGAAAAAAATTCATTAGAACATCATGAGTAATACTTTATGAGTGTGTATTGCAGATCAAGACGTTCGTTAAACACAAGAGAAAACAAAATGAGGTCAAAGTGGGTTCACTCACTTTCGCGTACGATGTCCCAAGTCGTCGAGACGTTTCCTAGTATAAGAGAGCAAAGTGTTTCTGTAGAATAGAATATGAAGTCTTCATGAATTTTTTTACTTTGCCGAAAAACTCAGAAAATCATTTGAAGGCATTTTTAGAGTTTAAGGACACATATTCCCGAATAATCAAAAAGAAATTTGGCCGAAATTTTTCATTTCTTTTCTTTTTTTCCAAACATTTTATTACATTTTTCAGGTGAATTATTTATTTACCCAAACATACACGATACGTAAGAGTATGTATCGCAGATCATTGTTCTCGTGAAGCAGAAGAAAAATGACATGACTCGCATATCGTGATGGAGTATTGTGTAGCTCACTTGGGGGTATGATGTCCCAGGTAATCGAACCGCTTCCTAGTGAAAGAGAACAACGTGTTACTGTAGAATTGTAAATGAAATCTTGATTTTGTTGTTGTTGAAAAAATCACAAAATCTTTGGAGGCATTTATCGAAGTTAAGGACATACATTTTTCCAATAAACACAAAAATGTTTCGAAAAATTCTTCAATTTCTATTACATTTAAAAATTCTACTTTTTTATTACATTTAAAAATTATACTTTTTTATTACATTTAAAAACTATACTTTTTTATTACACTTTTTAGATAATATATATTTATTTATACTTAAAGAGTATCTTGCTCATGGTGGTCATAAGGCAAAAGAAAACTGAACGTCATAACATGGTATTAGGAAGTTCACTTTAGCGTACGATGTTCCTGGTCATGGAGACGCATCCTAGAGAAAGATAGCAAGGTGCTACTGTGATGATGATGAAATCTTAATTTTCTTTTAATTTTTGAAAAAATTTAGAAAATCATTGGAAAGTTTTTCTGAGGTTAGATGTAAATTATATCCGAAAAATACAGAAAAATTTATAAATGTTTATCTTTTTTCAACAATATTATTTAATTTTTTCTGTGATTATTCATTAATCACATATAAGTACTACGTAAGATTGTGTATTGCAGCTCAGGTGCACATGATGTGGAAGAAAACTCACGAGACTCGCACATTTTGACGTGGTTGTTGTTAGCTCACTTTGGTGTACAATATCCCACGTCATCGAGATTCTTCCTACTTAAAAAGAGCAAAGTGTTATTATAGAGTAGTTGATGAAATCCAGAAATTTTTCTCCATTTTTCCGTAAAAATTAGAAAATCATTTCAAGGCCTTTATGGAGGTTAGGGAAATATATTTTTAAAATAAACTAAAGAAATATTTTTAATTTTTTATGAACCATTTTATTACATTTTTCAGGTGATATATTCATTAATACAATATAAATGATACGTAAGAGTGTGTATTGCAGTGTGCTCGTGAACTCACACGACTTGCACATCATGACGTGGAGTTGGTTAGGTCAATTTGGCTTAAGATGTCCCAGATCATCCAGACGCTTCCCAGTGAAGAAGAGCACGCTTCCTACTTTAAAGTGGGACTAGCCCACTACGTTTGTCAAATCACGGAGACGTTTAATTCTTTTCTTTATTATAAATGTAATATGTTTTTAAAACATAATGTGAATAATTACGAAGAAAAAAAACACGATTTAATTAGTATACATCAGTTAATAATATAGTACAAACTATGTTCAGGAATTCACCTGACTCATTTGGAATATATAAGAGTATGTAGCAATATGGCGACCAAGAACAACTATTTCGTGATTTATGCATCTCACCTCAGATAAAGTTAAATAAATTTCTCAAGTGTCCGGTGTCATATAGAAAAAATGATGTAAAAATACTATAGAAACTTTACTACAAATCAATGTAAACCATCACTCTCGTAATTTAAAAGTTTGTCTTTTTTTAAAAATAAGTATTTCCTCCATAAGACGCAATGTATTACACCATCAATTATAATTGTAATTATCTCATTTTAATATCCGGTGAGGAATGTTTTTCAAGTTGAAATCACAATAAATATACATTAATAATTTTATTTATGCCTCTTTCAGAAATTTTAGTGATTTCATTCTACCTACGCTAGTACTACCTTAAGAGAGGAATATGTTAATGTAGAATAGTTTATGAAATCTGAAAACTTTTTCAAACTTTTGAAAAACAAAAATATTTGAACCCATTTTTGGAGGTTAGGGACAAAAGTTTTCCGAATCAACACAAATTTTTTTTGATACGTTTCCAATTTTTTTTCAACAATTTTATTTTACTTTTCAAGAGAATTATTTATTATCCAACATAAATGATACGTAAGAGTGTGTATTGCATCTCATAGTGTTCGTTAAACGGAAGAATCCTCACACGACTTGCACATCATATCATTGTGTTTGGTAGCTTACTTAAGCGTACGTTGTCCCAGGTCACCGAGAAGCTTCCTAGTAAAAGAAAGCAAGGTGTTACTGAAGAGTAGTTGATAAAATCATGATTTAAAAAATATTTTGATAAAAAAGAGAATATCATTGGAAAGCATTTTTAGAGGTTAAGGTGATAAATTTTCCGAATAAACACTAAGATTTTTTGAAAATTTTTCAATTTTTTCCCAACAATTTTATTATTCTTTCATGTGAAATATTTATTTATGTAACATAAATGATACGTAAGAGTGTGTATTGTATCTCATAGTGCATATAAAGTGGAAGAAACGACTCTCACATCATGACGTGGTGTAGGTTACCTTCATTTGGCGTACGATGTCCCAGGACATCGAAACGCTTCCTATAAAAGACTGAAGAAATGTTGATGAAATCTTTTATTTTTTTCAATCTTTTGGAAATAATCAGAAGACCAATTGAAGGTATTTTTTGATGTTAGGGACATACTTTTTCCGAATAAATATGAAAAGATTCTTAGAAAATTTTATTATCTCAGGTGTAATTATTCATTTATTTACCATAAGTGATATGTCAGTCTGTGAATGTACGCATATCATTGAATCTAGTCGCATATCATATTTTTCATGATAAGAACACTCGCGCTTCGACACATCATGACATGGTGCTTGGTAGCTATCTTTGGCGAACGATGTTCCAGGTCAGCAACTCTTTCTAGTAAAATAGAGCAAGGTGTTACCGTAGCAAGGTGTTGATTGAATCTGTTTTTTTTCTTCAGAAAAATAAGAAAATTATTGGAAGTCCTTTTTTGAGGTTTGGGACAAATATTTTTGAGAAGAAAAACAATAACTAAACAATTTTTTTTCAACTATTTTATTGCAGTGTCCAGGTGTACTATTCATTTCTGTGAATAAGCAATTCGTGAGAGTGTGTATTGCTGCTAATGGTGTTCGTGAAGTGGAAAAATACTCGCACATCTTGACGTGGTGTTGGGTAGATCACTTTAACGTACGATGTCCCAGGTCATCGAGTTGCTTCCTACCATGGGATATTTTATTTTAGACCCCTGACTACTTGTGCTCAAGGGAATCTTCTGCCCACTTTTACTTACATGATCAGATTTTTTTCATTACGTAATTACCAGTTTGAGTGGATTTGCGAAGAGTATTTATCTTATTCAATAGAAGAACCCAAAGACAATTCTTTATTTCAAAATCTGACCATTTTAAACGAAAAGGAAATCACAATTTATGTCTATGTATTGTTGGAACAATTTTGCATTTACTTTATTTAACAACTAACGTGTCAAGTTGTACAACTTTAATAATTTATGTTATTATGGTGGATATTTTTAGTATTTATTTTTCTTTACGGTCACCAAATTGAAAACTAACTTTTTCGTCAAAAATTATGATAATCGAATCTAACGAGTGGCACAGCTTATTTGCGAAGTTTTTTTTTTTAGGCAAACGACTTCAAACAGGTTTGAAACCTCGTGGTATTTTCTGAAACCTTTCGATGCTGAATAAAAACGCATGACGAAGTTTTCACATATACACGAATCAAATTACGATATCAGTTATACAAAACTTTATTCGCGTGGTCGTTTACACGTGCCCTAGTTACAATAAGAATTCGTGTTTCTCAAATTGTTATTAATCTCCTTTGCGTACCTTATATTTTTCATGCTAAAAATATTATTCTCTACCGTTACAATTCATAGCGTTAGAGGTCTCCCACTTGCATTCCACATTAAAACGGAATACGTTGTAGGTGATCTTTAGACGTAACGTTGTTTAAGGTCCAAAAGCTAATGATGATAATATAAAAATCACATTTTCTATATGTGTTATATTTTTTAAAAATTCTATAAAAAAAAAAAAAGAAATGCTTGTTAAAGAAAGCAGGAAATCAGAAGTGTTGATAGGTATTGATGATTTGAATATAGAGAATATGCAATATAAAACACTGAAGATGGGAAAGATATTGAAAACTTCTGTGTTAAATAAGGAAAGAAATCGAAGAATTAATATTTTCTTACTCTTTTCAACAAAGAATCGTGTATAAAGACACGAATTTATTCATTATTCAACGCATTATTAAAAACTTTGGCGCCACGCTGAAGAAGTTGCGTATCTGTGGAAATATACAGCATCATACGAGTATTCTATTATACGACTTTACGTGTTTTATGTATTCATATAATTTTGTAAAGTCATTTATATCATTTAACAAATACTTCTTGTCCTTGACAGAATCGATATGTAATAAGTGCACCCGTCATCATTGGAATTATTCTGTGATTGGTGGATCTTGGTACTCACGCAAAGATGACAGAAGAATCAGGTAGGAGCTTACTTCTACTCGAATACATATGTACGTTTTAAATATGATTTCAAATCGGGACGAAAGAAGACTTATTTTAAAGGGGTAGTGAACAAATAATACCATTGTATGATTTCTCTATGGTGAAATGACGCAAGCTGTTCCGCAGGCGTAGGAGAGGGGGAAAAGATGGTGGTTGGGTCGGGAAGGGAAGGAATTCAGTGATGGGCATAACGTCACTGGTTTACTACGTGCCATGAGGTAATTTCACCACAGAAAATCAAACTTAAAGTACTAAAGGTAAGACTAGCTCTCCAAATTAAACAAATCACTGCGTGTTTTCTTTATTTTTGTTGTAATTGTTTTCTAACACATTTTGAACAATAATGATAAAAACAAATTTTAATTTTTATCTATCAGTTAATAGTACAGAGTAAATAATATTCAGGAATTCGCTTTACTCGCTCGGAAATACTGAAGAACCTGTAGAAACCTGGGGACCGAGCGCAACGCTCTCGTGATTTTGTGTCACACCTAGGAAAAAGTGAAATATCTTCTTGTAGTGTCTCGTGAAATAGACAAAAGTGATGTAAAAGACTACGGAAAATTTACTACAAACCAAAGTAAACTTCCATTTCTTTTGTGATTTAAAAGTGTGTCATTTTTTGAAATACATGTTTCCACCATTTGATGCCATGTTTACAGCATTACAATTACAATTACAAAAATTTAATTTTAATGGCTGGTGAGGTATGTTTCTCAAGTTGAACTCACAATAAGTACACGTTACTCTGTTTTTTATGCTAGTTCAGATATTTCAGTGACTTAATACCACCTACGCTAGCACTGCCTTAATCTACAACTAATTCTTGACCCATTTGCATTGAACATAAAATGAGAAGTTGAATGAATTTAATAGAGGCAGTAATAAGAAAGAGTTTCTATGAATTTCTGATATCTTCGGGGATTTTTTTTTTTTTGGAATTTCTTAATAAAACTCAAATGCACCTGCACATATAAACGTGAATGCACTTTTATTAAACCATTTTTAAAGTACAAATATAATAATTACAGATTTTTATTTCAACAAAATACCAACTTAAACTAACTTACTGAGCATATTTCTTGGATTGATGAAGTTTACATCCCGAGGATATAATCCTGTTTGGGACGGTATGCAAATTTGACACAATAATCAATAGTGGAGAACCAATAGTGGATAGTGTCTGATCGACTTAACAGTTGTCTCTCTTATTCTATAAGTAACTCTGTCGTAAAGAATGACTGCTACGGTGTCTGTCATGATGACAATTACAAAATTAGGACTTAAGTTTACGTATTTATTCACATAACCAAGAGCAAAAAATGAACAACTACTCAAACTTATAAAATATTGAAATAAGTTCAGGTGATTTAATCCTTCTTCTACTATTGGACCTATTATTACAGACCCCTCACTTCTAATAGCTGTGGAGAGTACAAAAAAAATCGTAGAAAACCAAAGTTATCACAATTGGATTTGTATTTTGTTTTGCATATACACAAGTGAAAAAAATTGTTTTTACGAATTAATATTAATTTTTTACAACCTGAAATGTTTCAAAAAGCGCGATATTTTCACGGTATTAGCCGATAGGTCGAATTCATTATGTTTAATAAACTAAACTAAGAGTGACAAAAATAATTCTTATTCAGCGAACGATCACTGTTGAGTTTGTGACAACATTTATTAATTTGAAGTTTGTACATGCAAAACATGAGGAGTTATGAATTTTTTTTCGAAAACACTGCTAAAAACGACCAGAAATATTATTAAGGAATAAAATTTATTTTGTCGCACTCACAAGAATGCCATGATCACATCACAATTGAATTAAAACGCTTAAAACTCTATACTCACGCCTCCATCAAGTGATAAATAAAACCATGTTTTGAATAATCGGCCAGCGTATTCAGTCAACAAGCTGGACTTCCATCTGACACAGTTACTACCGGTCAGTGGAGTGACCCACGCGTGACTAAAATCAATCGCTGATCGCTAATTGAAAAAATGGTTTTATTTATCACATGCGGGAGATTACACAAATAGTTTTAAAGGTTTAAATTTAATTGTAACGTGATCATGGCATTCTTATTCGTGGCTTCAAGATAGTGATATATGTTCCTCCGCAAACTAGTAATCCATATTCAACTTTTGAATGAATCAATGCATAATACAACGATTTCAACAAACCTGGGTTACAAATGGGTAGATCATTTGCAACCCCTTTCAAAACATTTACAATTATTTGTTTTATATTGTAGTTCATGATGTTTTAAAGACGAACTCAATGAAAAAGGTTTCTTACACTAAATATTACATACTTAGTTTAGGGGCACATAATCATAAAATTATTCGTAAACCAAGATCTTAATACATTTACATCATTTTCCATATCAGACCTCAAAGCTTCGGTTGTTTTAGCACTATAAAGAAGAGCAGTATCATCCGCAACGATCCTCTGAACATACCATTACATAAATTTTTAAAAAGTGACCCAGATAGGACGGAACTTAGCGGGATGCCATTTAGCATAGTAGCATCATTACTTAGTTATTTCCCTACCCTTACTCGTTGTGAATGTCCAGAAACATCTTTTCCATGTATACATTGTGCACTGAGAGAAATAAATTGGTAAATCTTACCAATATTGGAAGCAAGTTAGGTCGAAAGGACGCGTCCAGTGTGACCTTAATTTGCGTATTTTGAAAACTAGGACAATACAAGCGGGTCCCAGATTCACGTTAGATATTCATTTCTATTAATTTAAGTGCAGTAGAGGAAGAAATGGAAACATTACATACAGGTCTCTGGTGAGGGTTGAAAAAAATTGTTTATCATTCTATAAAGAACAAGGGTAAATATGTGGAAATAGGTAAACAAGGGTAAATGTGCGCGAAGTAATGATATATACACTATGTGATGATATAACGTTTCAAAAATATCAAATTTTTAAAACAAATTTCTTCGTTTCATGGGGTAATGGGTTACCATTTGTATTCTAGCTGATTTTTAAGCCTAATTAGTTGCTATTGCAAAACATTGATAAAGATATTTTACATTTATAACATTTTTCATTTAATATATATATTAAATTTGTAAAGGATTAGCTTAAGCTTCAGCGTGAATGAAAAAGAAATGAAATTTTTGTACCGCCATCTTGAATTTTGTTGAATTTTACAATAGACTTCATATTCGTAATCTTCGTCCCGAGGAACCCCTTAAACAACATTTTAAGAATGAGGGACAGTATCATCTTTTTTTGGCCGCTCTTAACCTTTTCTAGACTATAGTGACGGTCGTGCGCTAACCATTCCCTGGTTGCGGACCAATGACACTTCCGTGTATCTCTTACACGAGTCACTGAAATTTGGCATAACTTTCATATTAAAATATTGTGAGATTTGAATAATTTCGTGATTAAAATGAAGAAATCATCCCCGTTCGGGCGTTTTAAATTCGGAGAACGAGCGACGGAGCGGGAGAGGAAAGTCTTCCTACTCTCTAAAAATTTAAAAGTCCACCGTTGAGAAATGCGACATAGGAAACATTCACATCTGGCTAGGCGCAGTGACCCGCGATGAGTTCTTTGTTGATAAGAAAGTTTATTACTGTTTTGAAATTGTAAGCAAGCGAGGGAGTGGGTAAAACGACCCACCCCGGCCGTATAACCGAGGACACGCAGGGGGGAAGGAGCAAGTGGTGACTTGTCAGGAAAAAAACGTTAAAAAAGAGCGGTTAGAAATAGTTCAAAATTACTCAAAATTCCCAATCAGAATTTAGACACAGGAGGGGGAACAGTTGTGGCATTGGAAGTTTTTCGTCACGTGAAGTTCAAAATTGGAAGACCTGGAAGTGGAAAAAGAGGTGTGGGAAGGGATGAAGTCCATTTAAGGAATGGCAATTGAGAATTCACATCAGAGAGACGAATTCATCAGAGACACGATATTTTTTTCCGCGCGAAGTATCTCCAGATTAGAGATCATCAGATCAGAGAGACGAGATGAGAGACACGAGATTTTTTTTGCGCGAAGTGAAGACTTGTAAATTTTTTTGTGAGCAGAGCCACGACTCAGTCTTTATTTTCGAAGTTATCTGACTAGCTCATGATGTCCGATGAGATTTCCGAGTTCGCTATTTTCCGGAACTAATTCATCAGTCTTTGACTAGCATTTTCGGCAGCAAATTCTAAATCTGAGACGCGACAAAATTCGTACGGAAAATATGTCCATTCGGTGGGCTCTTCCGAGGAACCAAGGACCGCCGTTGAAATTGAACCATGAAGGTTTGGGTCCACGCCGCTCCCGAGGGCATCCAGGCAGCATAGCTTGTGGGAGGAAGGCACCACCAACCGGCGCTAGTGACGTCATTAACCGGAAGTCGTTCTGAGTTCGAGGCCAGGCCTGCTTCCCATGCGGTTGACGCACCCTCCACTCAACACTGCACTGCTTGATTGGTCATCAGGTTGAGGTATTTCACGATTGTTGGTGGCATCCAACACATATCGTCATGCGCTATTGCGAGAAGACGAGAGCGGGTCTTATTG
>NNCF01130700.1:27188-59571 GCA_002313205.1 Laupala kohalensis
TATATATATTAATAACCGTATTCTTAAATTTTTACTTTATCAGAGCATTTCATTGGACCAGGACACATGCACTAGCTTACGTACTCGCTCATACGTTTCTCTTTGCCATACGCAGAATTTCATTTGATCTTCATATTTTATTATTTATTAAAAACAGTGCATTGCACTTAGTTGCAAAACATTGTATTTCCGCGTCGTCTACGTCATTTCGTTAGGTTATGGGGGCTTCTTTAACATATTTACATAAGAATTTAGCTGATTGTGTGAAGAATATCTTCTTATTCGATTACTTTGAATAGGCACTATGCATTACTAGAAGATATATGTTCGTGAACAATGAAGCACTAATATCTTAAAAGGGAATGCTGTAAAAATGATTTCGAAAAATCGTAGGAAGGAATCAATGCAGCGACGATCCCACAAAACCTTTAACTTCCAAAGAAATGAAAGTAAGTAGATTAAAACAAAATATTAAAAATAATAAGATTGGCACAAAAATAATAAGAAAATAGATATGATTATTATTAAAGATATTAAATACTTCCGGGTATTTATAAATTAAGACCTTCACTACGAGTTAGGTATAATACTCTGTGGTTGTGCAGAAATAAAATTGTTCAAAACCTTTCTCATTATCTCACGATATTTGATTTGTCATTTAACTATTATGATAGTTAAAGTGAAGCTGAAGGACGTTTAAAAGAAACATTAAGAGTATTGAAAGGACATTAAGAAAAATGAAACTAAGTAGGGTAATTTAAGCTCGTGCATTATGTTGGATGAGATAGTGATGAATATTGCATACATATATTAGTTTCTTCCTTAATCAGTTAGTTTTACAAAACAAAAAGAGTGAGGAATTTTTCACATCAATTTTCATTTATTCGCTCTGATATAATGAAGTGTTTTAGTTTGGATTAAGTGTGATATTTTTATCAAACCTGTTTGTTTTTAGTTAGTAAGTTCATTCACAAATTAAATCTTTAGCGGGTTTTACTTGTAAGAGTACATCGCAACATAACTTTTTGCAAATTAATCTACAAATTAAATATTTGGTCATTGTCGAAGTGTAGAATGTTTGTCGATATCGTTACAGTCATACAAAATTTTACTCAGACCTAAAGAAGAGTCGTTTTAATAATAATTTCGTAGATCTTATGTTCGAGGAACATCCTTCCTCTTCTCGCTATACATACATGAAAGTTAAATTTTCGAAAGCGGTGAACATAAACCCATTAGCATCCAGAAACAAACGAACGATACACATAATTTTAGGAAACACTGGAGTGTGCACTTAGGTATAGAAATATTAGCTAGATTTTTTTTTAATAATTACGAAAATATTATTTAATTAGTATTGTGTCGCCCATTTGGCCCCAGCCGTCTCCCTTCATTTTCTTGCTTTTCACGTACTAAGAGTACGCATTGTGATTGTTGGCCAGCCTGTTTCTATGATTAAGTTATTTATTTTGTTCAGCATGAGCGGTTGGATTCAGCGACTTATTAATTCAACGTGTACCACTCTGGATGCACAAGGCGCCTGAACGTCTAAGCGAAAATGATCGAATGTTTGCTTTAGGTAAGCCTGTGGCGACTGGCGCTTTTGGCAAGACTTCGCTAACGTCTCTGGTGTCTGAAAAGAAATCTCGGTCGATGCCGGTATCCCAGAAACGCAGCGGACCACTCTCTGCTGGAAGTCGAGGTAAGGATTACTAGCATAAAAAGAATTCAATCACAAAAGTAAAATTGGCATAATGAAATAAAATTACATATATTTATTATCATTTCTTTAAAGAAATACTTTACCCACCCTTTGAAATAAAAATTATTGATGGTGAAATACAATACAGAAAAAATTCTTGTTAAAAGAAAAACAACTTTGAATCACGAATATGTCAGAAGTATATTTTGTAAGAGTTTGTGAAGTATTTTTTACATCCCCCTTATATACGTTACCCGACATTTCAGGAAGATGCTTAAGCTTATTCCTAACTGTGAAGCACAATTCGCGAAATGGTTGTGCTGCAGCGACATATTTTTGCACGCTCTTGTGTACTTCAACTGAATGAAGGAGTTCCTAAATATTCTTTTTATTGGACAATTAAATGATAGTAATTAGGCTTTTTTCTTAATAATTATCAATAACATTAAGACTATTAGAATAAATATAAAGAAAACAAACTTTTCTAATTTGAAAATGTGTTTTAGAGATCTATTTATATAAGAAAGTAACAATTCGACGTGGAAGCACTGCAGTATTTTAATAATGTTTTAAAAATAATATTGCTTTGCGGATTTCATTAGGATGTAAAAGAAAATAACATTAACTCGCTAATGTAACTACTATATTCCAACTGACATCATGGCTTGTCAAAAACCGTATTCTCTCCCATCCACCTCAAATGTTCCTCGACAAGAAAATAAAATAAACTACCTTATTTTTAAAAATTTCAGGAACAAAGATTGGTCCCTGTACAAATGCCTCAGTAGGAACTTTGTGCAGTAGTTACTCGATGATGGCCCTCTGTGGGGACCGAAACGTTGTGATAATTATATAGTTGGTAATTGATGATAAATCGTGTCTGTAATAATGTCGTTTATTTTATTTTATGTAATTTATACAGACATGCTTACAATATGGTTCCCCTACAGCATTAGAATTGGCTATGAAAAACAATATAGTCAATATTGGAACTCTTCGTGAGTGAATGATGTGGGTTGCTTAAGGTAGAGCCTACATTCGTCTTAGAGCCGATAATGTAGTCATTTTCAACCCCCAGAGTTCATTTCAGTATAATTTTTTCATCCGTCTAGGAACGCAGACTAGAAAACCGGGATCATGGTGACTCGATTCGATCCGAATCCATTTACTTGGACTGAGGGGTTAGAGCTTTGTTCAGTTTTGGGTCAATCGCATTCTAATTTCTTTCCCGATGGAATGGATAAGGATGGACACATTCTCAATGTGAGTGGCTGCGAGATAGGAGATAATGTTTTGAATAGAATATACTGCACCCACTTACTAACATAACATTATAATACTTCTTGACACAATTCAAACGTAGTAAAATTAAATTTTCGATACGGTTTGAAATTTTGAAGAAATGACTTAAAATAGTTTATTGTCCTCCACGTGGTCATATGCAGTTTGTACTGTTTTTTTGACAATAAAAATTATTATTACAAAAAATTATTTATTATGACTCAATAGAGATAAAGTTTTCTTGCGTCATAGAATTATCAGTGTAGGTTAGACTAACACACATTTGAAAAATTCACTCATCATGGGGGTGAGAAAAAAACCTTCCAGTGTCACAAGAACCTCACGTTGGGAAAGTCTTAAGAAAACATCAAGGNGGAATTATCAGTGTAGGTTAGACTAACACACATTTGAAAAATTCACTCATCATGGGGGTGAGAAAAAAACCTTCCAGTGTCACAAGAACCTCACGTTGGGAAAGTCTTAAGAAAACATCAAGGGGTACCTTGACGCAAAATTTCACTTAAAATAAAAATCTATGGTGAGTGCTGCTAAGTTTGTCTAGCAGTGTACATATAAAGACTTAACCGCGATTAGTTTGATAGTAACAAATGGAAAAAGAAATGAAAGATAATTGCTTCGCCAGAGAAACCGACTCTTACAGTAAAAAACTTCAATCCTCGGTGATATCCATACAAACTCGTGAATTTTGAAATACAAAAGATGCATTCACTTGTTACGAGACTGGGAGTTGACCGTGACATCGAGAGTATCAGGACACTGGCTCAGATGGGATTGACCCTTGCATTAGTAATACATCGAGTCCAGTCTCGATCAATTCTTTCATATTGCTAATGAAATGTCTTCAGCAAGAATATTGTGGCATGAATTGTTAATATCCAGGAAGTAACACTATTAAAGATCTACGAAACAAACTTGGTTAATTTTTGATAGACAACAGGTATAATGGGCCGGAATCAGTCACGGGATATTTACCGGGTAATGCACTAGGCGTCAGCTCATAAACGTTGCGTGCCAACCGCAAAAACCCTATTTTCTGTAATCTTCCTCCATCACTAGATAGCGTAATTCGTGCTTTGGGTGACACATAGGTGACGTCTTCGGAAGCATAGGTGACTTGGGGTGACACATAGGTGGTCCCAAAGCTCCAGGTCTTGCGCCTTAAAGTGGCGGCAGATACTACGTAATCCTTAAGCAGGACTGGCCGTAAACTAACGGTCTAGGGAAGAAGGACGTCAGCCTATCTACAACCGTAGTTTAGGTCTACGAGCTGAGAAGGGATGTGGAAGCCCAGTGTTAGGTCCATAAACCGAGCAATATGGTAAGGAATACTCTACATGTATGGAAGGTCTCACTCTCCCCTAATCCCCTGATCTGAGTGTCTCGATATATTTATATATTCCCTGACCGCATACTCCGCGTTGTTCCCGACCGACTAAACTCAACACATCATCCATAAGACGTCATCACCACAAGGGAAAGCATGATAGATGTTAATTCTGTAAGTTTGAACAACGTTCAAAATACGGCTAACCTAAAGAAAAGAAATGAAAGGACATGATTTTTTAAATTTAAATATTCTTTTGTGAAAAAAATAAATAATAATGTACTATAATTTTGGATAAGAGATCCAAATTAAGAGGAAGGATAGGATTTTTGCAAAGGTTGAGAAGTTACGTCCAAAGGTTTCGGGAAATCTTTTTCTTTAACTGAGTTCGAACCTCGCATCCAAACCTGTTCTCTCAGTCCACGTTATATTCATGCTGTGCTCAAGACACAGGTAATAATACTTTGATTATTAGTTTCAAAGATTATTGATATTTACATTACAATTACTTATAATATTCATTGACATTATAAAATGTGAAACCCACTTGCAGGTGGAGCAACGGGGAAAGACCCGAGCCGCCACACTGGTGCCCAACTGTTTCCACAGTGCACCAGCGACTCGACGGTGGTGCTCGCGGGACCTGCGGGAGGAGCTGGCATCGGTGCTTGGGAAGGCAATCGCTTGCGACTGTCGTTTAAACACGGCATGCACGAGGGGGCATCGTCACGCGCCAAGTGCACGGCATTCTGGACGCAACTGGCGGGACAGTCCGATCATATCCGGAGCATGCGTGCCAATGGGTATCCCAAGGTTCGTTCCAGTGTGAGATTGAACGCAGTGTTGGAGTCGAGGGAGCTGGCTTGAGAGTTCTGTGGACATTGCAATCGCCGTGTACCTCTCCGCCAATTAATGATGATCATATTTTAACAAAACTCCTGATTCTACCCTACTTTAATTGAGTTAGAACGGGAAAGGGCTGGGAAATTTGTTTGGTGAGGTTACAGCTAGGAGTGGCGTCCCTACTTGGTCAGTCTGTCCATGTTTTTGCCCACATCCCCATCCTGCACACTCTTGGAATCACAGGTTTGATTTCGTACTTGATATTAGAGGTGAAGGCGCTGCCACATAAAGTAAACTTTTTCAACATTCAAATTCTCGCGATTGGCTGTTTAAAGTGACTCCATGACCAATGTTTAGGAATGGGATACCTTTCCCGTAGACAGAGAAATCTCTCAACCATTTCAACGTCGGTTGGATAGGACACCGTATACTTCGCATTGGGAGAAGGCAGGAACAGTATCAATGAGCCGCACCGTCATTGGCAAGTGCAATCCCTTTATAGTTTTGGCCATATTATCGTCTCTGAACGCCATACGTGGGTAGACAGCTAATATTCTGGGACCAATTTATAACTTTCCTAGTGTAAGGGTGTGTGAGCTTGTCTCTAACAAATCCCAACAGCTCACACGACACTAATGTGCGGTGTGAGAGTGCGTTTTATGCCCCACACAGCTGAACTAAGCAAGGTTTTGAGTTTTCTTTCCATACTCCAGACTTTTCTCTATATCTTTTCATTACTTTTAAGTCCGTCGCAACATAAAATCTTTCCTTCATAATTCCGCAGATATAGCTGCCAAAAACCTTTTTTATTAAGATAATTCTTTTTCGTTCCAGAACACATAAGTTGTCTCCCAGGTATCGCGATCACAAAATTCGCGATTCAAATCCCGCTGAGGAATTTAAATGTTTAAATTTAAATTTAGTCGACATGATGATGTAATTAGTAATACATTTTTTTCGTTTTATTTAAACCACAAATAATTCAATACAATATGTAATTAATTAATAGCACACGTGGTATTCTGTAAAGAAGTGACTTCAAAGTGAATTAACCCAGCGAATTCCATGTCACTTACTCGGAAATAGAATACAATTCTTGGTACATATTTTAACATTTGTAGGTTAAATTGAATACAATGCGTCCATTTCATTTTAATCGCACTACGGTATCGCCGTCAGAGTGAAGTTTGATTATTCAGATATATTATACTATATATATGATTTTCTAACTTCTTTTTTGACAATACATTTATTATTTAGAGACTTTAAATGTAAACAATTGCTGTCTTCTGAAAACATGATTACATATAATATAATCATGTATATATATTTCTGCGCATTAAGGAAAATCATATCACGCACTCCCCTAAGATAAGAATAAAAACATACATCTATTTGTTATAATATCAACACAATATCGACAATTTATATTTAATACAATAAATTTATACAATAAATAAGTACTATCACATCTTTAAATATTGCTAACAAATCGTATCTATTAGAATAACTCAATATTTTCATGACAATAACCAAAACAGCACTGACAAACTGCGTATGCCCATAAACATAACTCTCCGGGAGCAAGCAAAGGACCATCCCATCAATTACGACCATGAGCCCGAAGGCAGGTGGATTTAACATTTCAGCACACTCCTAAGATAAGAATAGATAAGTATTTAACTTCGTGTTACAATATGTAGAGAATACCAACAAATTTGTATTAATAGAGGTTAATTCAAGATAAAATATTACAATAGTATTAATGAGACCACCTCTCCTCGGCAAGAGCCTAGAGAACCCGTGCATAAAATCTGTCTCTACCCCAAGAAAATCCGGAGAAAAATCCGGCCCAGGTTGGTATTCGAGAGTAATAATAACAATGAAATTATTTTCTATAAATCGATATTTTTCAGTCCTTAAATGTGGGTGTAAATTAATTGCCTAATATTGATATTATTTGCCCAACGTTCGAACTGGAGTATATATTTTACATTCGAACAGGTTTCCATAAAATATATTCGAACTAGGCTCTTAATTGGAACACGGTTCTTTATTCTATATTCTAACTGGGATCTATATCCTATATCCCTACTGGGATATTGATTGAGAAAATTTCTGGGAATCTGAGAAATTCTTTCCTATAAGTTGGTGTTTGCTGTGTGCGATAGGGTCGAGAGCAGCGCCAAGCAGCTGTTGCCGAAGCAGAAGCAGCCTTCCGAGAGTTCCTTGGCAAAGATGTGGAAGCGCAGAAACCGCAACAAGTAAGGACTCTAGGGAACACGAAGCACAAATTGTGATTCAATAATACCTTTACACGAAGATTTTCACTAAGCATACTAATATATCGCGTAAGTACGTACGAACCAACACCTAATATATGTATTCTGATCGAATAAATATATGACTTTTATCAAAATATATTTTTAATGTATTCAAAATTTTTCAAAGAAAATGTTATTGACTTACAGTTAACAAAAGTGTCATTTATTTATATGATTATGGAAGAATTTTTTTCCGGAAATTATTTATTTTCCACACGAGACATAAAACGAAATAATCTTTATATTGCTTATATGGCTAGTAAGTTGTGTTTTATAAGCTAAAGTCTGTATAAGTATGTACTTTTACATGTACCCAAGTGTGAGATGTTTTAAGATTAAATTTATAGTAGGAACTAACTTAAATAAAAAACAATAAATAAAATACTTTTGTTAAAAACAAGCCTTTATTTAAGGGGTGAACTAAAGCGAATAAAATAAGTTAATGTTTTCATTAAAGTAATGCAATGTCAAATGCTAATGCCTCCGTACATATTTCACATTAGTAGAACCTAATAAAAATAAACGTACCATCTTTAGCGCTGAAAATGATTTTTTTTAATTTATTATTTTATACATTTTAGTATTAGAATTTGTATATTTGTTTGTCATAATAATTAATCTTGCTTGTTCATTTGTTATATTCAAAATTCTTTGTAAAACAAATTTGTATTAACATAAATAAATAGCATAAATGATATAGCATCAGTGAGATACCTTCCGATATCATATACATCGTTTGAGAAACGATCGTAATAATAAGATAAGAAGTTAAAATGAAAAGCGTAAGTTATGCAATGCGTTGTACATACTTGTATGAGAAAGGCGTATTGTATTTCAGGGCAAGCTTCCCGGAAATAATGCACCGCGAGTTATCTCGAAAAAATCGTTACTAAAAAAAACTTTTAAAAACTACGGTATGTCCGACGAGTTCACGGATTCACGGAGGGTAGTCCTCGGCAATGCCTCGGTCTCGGAACAAGGAGATGCGGCCAGCATTTCTCTCCGACGAGTTTAGCTCCGGAATGACCCCAGTATTCATATTACAGTAGACAGTTGGTCTGGGAGTCAGACTGCACTTTGATGTGAAGAAAATTCCCATACATCACAGAGGATCAAATCCCGGCCGTCCATTAAGCCTCCACCTACTGAAATACACTGACTTTAGAATAAATCACTCGTCATTTTATCTCTGCGTAGCCCACCGAGTGTGCGTGGGCCAGCGGCGCGTCAAAAGCAGCTCCTGAAGGCACCAAGGAATACAAGGAGAGGAAGGTTTCTCTGGATGGCGTATGTCGAGGCAAAGTGGCGTTGGAAGGAGTAGCGAAAGAAGAAATCGGAATACAGGAGAATTTACAGGAAGATGGCCTTGGACCGTGGCAGAGGCGTTTGTTAGCATTGCAAGCGATGGGACTTGACAAACTCGCTGTAAGTGTTCATTCACTACTGTTTGATTTTTCTATGATGGAATGTCGTAAGCAGTAAATCTGCGCATCACATCACTACGTACCACAACGATTGTCGTTTCACAACAAAAAATATCACACTGTACACCGAGATGACGCGACACGAATCGAAGATAATCACCATGCACTCCAATGTATACTCCCGATTTTAGGTGTCTCACTTGTCGGCGGAGCGGATCATTTTATTTGAACATTTTTTTTCAACCTAAGCGTTTTAACATGTTACAGTATGGAGCTTACAGAAGTGGCCTAGTCAAGTTTATTAGTTCCTTCATCAACAATTTTTATTATAGTTTGGTGTATTAAACGCTCTAAAAGCCCCTTCGGTAGTTCACAGTTCGTGCTCTCACTTGTGATGGAGATACCTTGGGTTCTGTCCCGGCGGATGCAGAAAATTTGTAGCACTTCGCTTCAATGTTACAGTTCATATAGCTGAGAGGATGGAAAAGTGAACCCGCTGCGGCTTACCACCGCAGTTGTAATACTCGGATACGGTTATCTAGACAATGTTTCCCGATGTCCCTCAAACGTTTCACGATGTGTCTAGACGATAAACCCACGGAGAATTGGGCCTCACTAGCGCTCGTTATCGTAGTCCATAGTTGGCTGAAACTAATACATACACACCCCTGATATTCGGACCCTTCAGGGCATCTGCTAGCAGATTTTTACCCTACCCTCGAAAAAAACGTACATACACTTTAAAATGATACCAACAAAAATGCCGTTAAATTAATGGGATCGAAGAGAAATAAAACTAAAAGTGTGTTTCCCAGGCGGCTGCGGAATGGCGTGAGTCTCCCATCCGATCGCCCGATGGTTGGCCACGCAGTGTGATGGCTTGCGCCAAAGGAGAAGCGAGTCCCTTCGCGGATTCGCTCACTGTCCCCGCGGCGTTGCCTCCCTCGCGGTCGGAGATTGACCTACTGGTGGACGATGTGCGGCGTCTGCCTCCACCGCATTTGCCCACAGCTCCTGACATACTCGGTCCTCTACCGGGAATCCCGCAGGTAACGGTTCTAGACTCTATATTGCATTTGGGTTCTAGACACTATATTAGAACTGGGTTCTGTATTCTACACTCGAACTGGGTTCTGTATCCCACATTCGAACTGGGTTCTATATCCCACATTCGAACTGAATTCTGTATCCTATATTCGAACTGAATTCTGTATCCTATATTCGAACTGAATTCTGTATCCTATATTCGAACTGAATTCTGTATCCTACATTTGAACTGGGTTCTATATCCTACATTCGAACTGGGTTCTGTATTCTTTTTTCAATTGAGGTTTTAGGACTCGTCAATCTCTAGGTCATTAAAGCCCTTACAGGAGGGGAAAAATCCAGTTTCCCACCATCGGAAAGAACCGACGTGACACTTCCCCAAGAGTAGGACACCACGAATACGTCGACCATACCCACTATAAAAACCCACCCGAAGTCACCAAATATCTAAACATAAAGATAATAGGAAAGGGCAGACAACAGTTGCCTAATACATTATATTAACAAATAAATAAATTCTGAAAACACTAATTTTTCAAATAAAGAAAAACGACGAATGAAAGAAACCAATAAAAGGAAAAGGAAAGAAGAAAACAAATTTGAACACTTAACAGAACTTATGGAACGAGCCCCAATCTATTTATAAAATTGAATAATTTATTAACATGATCCGTTTCATGAAACAAATGTTAAATCTACCACTGCCTTTGGACATAATGATTGTGTCATGTGATGTTCCCTTGCTTGCTTCCGGATAGTAAAGTAGTTTATTGTCCTCTACGTGGTCATACGTTTTGAACTGATGTTTTGACAAAAACACTGTTTATTTATAGAACTAGAATATCTGCATCGCGACGGACTTCAATATGAATTTTCCCCCCTGAAATTTTCCACCCTATTTCGTCATATTTGCGGCATGGTGATACAATATTTCCGCTAATTTTCTACGCACATAAATCTCTTCAATTATCGGCTTTCAGGTAGGTGCACCATTTTCAATCGGAGACGTGACACCGCACGGTTAGCCAAGAGTTAGCCACGACAGCCGACGAAATTTCCAAAATTGTTTCATTCTTCATTATTAATTTTGCATTATTCAATATATTTTGAGACTAAATTCAAACCCACTTATTTTTGTTCTTATCTTACCTGACATTCATATAAGATATTGTTTTTATTATGATTTCTTTGTTCTCGAGGGAATATTGGTTGTTTTCATACGGTATTTCCTTCTTTATTAATGTAGACATAAATAGCACATTTACATTAAGAAACCGAGATTATGTCTGAATTAATTCGGAGGATCATTGAAAATTGTGAAAGTACAAAAAAATATTTTTCTTCCCTTATCCACCTCTTTGAAATCGGATTTGCGAAAACGTTTTCTTAGTGATCCCATACAATTAAGAAGCAAAATCGCGTCAAAATTTTTAGTTTTAATCTTTTCCCCTCTGTTTTGATGAAAGTGTCAATAAGTCAAGAAAACGCGACAAATGTTTTCACACTTCTCACCCATTAAAAATTAAAACATCAAGAATTTCAGAAGTTGTATTTTAAATATAAGATTGTAAATTTACAAACAATGACTCAGATGATACTGCAATAAGTTCGTGACAATAATGAAATTTGTATAACATGTCGTTAGTACCAATGACAAAGACTTGTTATTTCTACCCTATAAATTCCCATTAAGAAATGAAATAACGAAAAACCCAAAAACGCATCTCTAGATATTTGAATTAACAATTTTTACATCAAAAACAACGGTAATTCAATTTGAGTTCCTCAGAGAACACTAAACACGAGGAAATTACTATAAAACACACATTTTCTTTACTAATTCCACTTACGTCGGAATATCCAAAATTCCATGAACCGTTTTTCTAGATGTTTGACTTTTGTTTTCTAAATATTTGGAACTTTTGAGAAAAATCACTTTACTCAATTCATCCCTCAATTTTGAAAAAATCTATTCTTAGTAAACTGGATGAAACATATGCAACATCCTGTCCAGATTTAAAATTACATATTCTAATAATTCCTGTCGTGTGTTGATCACCAATCAATCAGGACATTGCCTTTTATAAGTATGGATGACAGTCGATGCATGAAATAAGGAACCTTTCTAGGCACGATTTTACTACTTTATATGTCATACAATAAACGAGGTTCCAGTGTAATAATTTCAAGGGCTCTATACTACGTATCCTTTGTTCTTCTCGAGGGCAATGTACGCTTCGTGTTTGATTATTCGTTTGCGTAGGTGTACAGGCAAATGCCGGTTTTACGCCTTCCTCCTCCGGAAGAGCCCGGCCCCCCTCCTGCACCTGTGTTCCCATGCCCTACGGCATGGTGTGGCCCTCAGCCCTGCCGCGAGTGCATCCCTTGTGACCCACGATTCGCCGACAGGATTGGGCAGGATGCTGTCCTTGGCTTACCAGGTACGAACCACTATCGCAGTCGCCTCTGATGATGGCGCAGTGCTAATGCGCACCCAAAGCCACAGAAGAAATAAGTGACATATCTCTTCCAGATACGAATAATGTCATCTCTCTCCTGGATGCTAGTGTGAGCCAACGCTTGAATAATATCTTAAACCCGCTTTACACGGTCCATTTTGCAGACAATTTGTGTCCATATGCTGTGCAAGAAATGGATGTCAAGCGGATGCAGTAGTACTTGACGTCATTTGCTTGTACAGAAAATGGACGTTCGAAATAAACGTTTTACATGATACTGGACGAGAAATGGATGCTGTTAGNGGGAGCGCAACAACTAACCTGAACTGGGTACCAATTCTCTGAGTCTATAACAAACTTCATTGATAAACGAATGGTTTATTTAATGCAATGTTTTGATAACAATGTTTGATTTACGAATTTCAAATAACCAGTAGCCACCGTAACATAAAATAACACAATTACTAAACTATTTTAACCACACAACCGACTCGAGAGGAGACAGATCACGCAACTAGTAGGCAGAGATGCCGTCAGGAGTGCGCTTGTCAATTTGTAGAAGTCGTACTGAAAAATAGAGCACGTTTGAAAATTTCCATACAATCTACATTCAGTCTGGTGTGTATCACACGAAACAGTACGTAATATGGTCCGAGTAAAGTGGGTTTTACAGCGTTTTCCATTTACTGCTTTGGTTGTGCTCCAGAACCGGACAAATGCGTAAACGCTCCGCGCGAGTTCCCCACTCCTCCGGGAGAGTGAAGCACGTAAATGGAACGAAGCTTTCAGACGAAGATAATATTTGCAATAGATTCATAGCATCCATTATGAATGAGTTATCTACATGCTCACCTAACCTCATCGACGCCCAATGCAGTCCCTCCACTGAGAAAATATGCAGAGCAAGTCCTATTGCTCTCAGTGCGCGGGGAGTGCGCCTCGATAGAGAAATTGAATAACCATGTTCCCTGGAACAATTTTTTTTGCACTCCCGGTGCACTAGTGCATACTCAGAGCAGAAAATGGAAAACACCATTAGATATATTGCTTTCTAGAGTGATAGAATGATTACGTTTTGTACGAAGGTACCTTCTCATTTTAGAAACGGAGCAGAATGCAAGTTTTGTGCAAGTACGTTTTCCGAGTGAAGAACTATTTCAAGTGAGAAAAGTAAACGGGATAGTCGTTTCTAAACGTTGCCATAGCGCAGGAGCTAACAGACGAGGGGTCGTGAGAACTGTTCCTGGAGGTAAATTTGTCAACAATGCAAAAGTATCTGCGTCTTCGTCTGTGAAGTCAGATGCCATTAAGGTGGCGACAATAATAAGACCACTAGAAACCAGTTTTGAAGCTTAGAAAAGGTTTTTAAATATATCTAATGAGCGGCACGTTTAATTGTAAGTAAATTTTTATTTCAACACATGAGATTTCCCAACGCGACAATTAAGAATCTGTACGGAAAGGATGTATCACCATAAGGAAAAACATTTTAATACCATCATCAGCACAATTACAACTTTTACATGCAATCGACATTAACTTTTACTTTGTCCCGTGAATTCTTGAGTATTGTTGGATATCGGTGAGGTGATACTAGTATTTGATTATTCTTGAATTTTATTTTAATTCGTAGTTACTGGGTGGTCAGCATTCTTGTTTTATTTAACGTTTATTGGGCTGAAATAAAGATTCAAAGACAAAAAATAAATCCGAGATATTTATGTACATCCCAAATTGATACAATGCTGTAATGTTTGATATCCGAACACGTGTTTTCTTGTATTGAATGGTGTTCTTTCTATCTGCTTCGTGTGTTTTTAGAGAAGACCTATACTTTAGGTAAACATGTGAATGATGTTTTGGCGCAGATAATATTTTAAGGATCAGTTCTAGCGGGTTAAAAAAATTCATATTATAATTTCTGTATTAGTTTCATTTGTTAAAATAATCGATATTAAATCATAAAAATCCTGGTGATATTTGTTGGTCATATATATGTGGCTATAGACCAGTAGTTTCAGGTAGTTGGGAGATATGAGTTTACTACAACCTCATTTAATTTTTTATGTGTACTTCGTCATAAGAGAATATATACTGAAAGCAGTGGTGTAGTGTTAGCGTCTAGACACCTAACGCACTGCAGACAAAAAGAGCGCTGGTTCGATTCCCCGATCAGCCAAACTAGGAGAGGCATTCAGCTGGGTTTCCCTCACTTACTCCAGACCAATGTCGGTCCGGTAGCGTACATTCCCCGGGCCAGCACAATAGCTCTCCTCCTCAAATTTCTTGGTCTAATTCATGAAGTCTGGTTGAAGAGGCGTTATCGCCTTAACCTCGCCACATCATAAAAGAAGATATGAAATAATAAAAACAAAATATCGCTTTCATATTTTCACAATGGAGACAAAAGCAGCGTCTGCTATAATATAGGATAACACACATTTTACTATTAAACAGTGCCTTCGTTCCAAATGTTTGGAGCACTAAACCACCTCAAGCGCCACCCTTTATCCGGACACATTATTTATAATGTCGCTGCCCAGTTAGAAAATATTGTGATTAAAAAAACTTTCTCACTAACTTCAAAAAACTTACTGAAGGGAAGGTAGGAATCTATTTTTGTTCAAGTTACTTCAAAAGTTCCCGGAGTCATTTTTCAAGGAATCATTATCTACATTAATACGGAAATGTCCCAAATAGCAAATCGAATCGACTTTCATGTACCAGAATTTCAATGTCTGTCGATTTGTTTGAAAGGGATTGGACATTATGATGAAATATAATTATTTTATTTTCGCAAAAAGTTTGTGACTCACGAGAAATGGAATCGACGTTAGATTGTGGAGAGGAATTTGAAATTGGTACAGCTTCTAGTTCCGGATGAAGCCCACACACTGCACCTGAACGCGATTATCACCTTCGAGTACACCACATCGTACTCCTGAGCGCAAGTTGTAACCGTGTATGGGGGCGGCAGGAGGAATAGATGAGGACATGCGAGATGAGGAAGCAGTAGGTGAAAGAACGGGGAAAGGAGAAGAAATGGGTGTCGAGATAGGAAGAGGAGATGGTGATGAGGTAGGAGCAGGAGGAGGAGATGAGGTAGGAGGAGGAGGAGGAGATGAGGTAGGTGCAGGAGGAGGTGTAGGAGTGGGTAGTGGGGCAGGTGGATGATGTGAGGTCAGATGTGAAGCTAGAAGAGAACCGAAGTGCTGTTTCCCAGACGGTCTCAGGTGTAAACCGTGCTGGGTAAAGTCCTTGGCAGTCAGGTGTGGTTGCAAATCAAAAAATGTGATTTTTGTGTCTGCCAGGTGATGTTTTAGGGAGATGTTTGCCAGGTTAATTTCGTGGTTCATTTGTGGAACGTTGAAGCGTGGAGGCAGGCTAGAGAGCACTATGTTCGTGTGCAAGGAGGCCATTTTTAGTTTTTGTAGATGTTCAGACGCGTTGAAATGACACCCCAAGTTAATATCGTTCTGCCCACCTATGATGATTACTGTGTCCCGCTCTGTGAGTTTTTTAGTGTAAGTGTCCAGTTCTCGAATAACTTCAGCCAAACGAGCGTTTGGCTTAAAGAAACCGGAGACTGAGAACTGGGTAGGAAGCAATCCACGCAATACGGAGGACATCTGACGACCGTGCGAATCAGCTAGTATGAGCACGTTTGATTTCTGCGTGGAAGTGTTGGTTTCATCTCTGGATAGCACTACTTTACGTGATTTTGGGCGGCTGTGCTTACAAGTGCGTGGTGTGTGAACAGGTCTGGGTACTGGACGGGAGGGATGAAACGAGTAGGTAAGGGAGGAAACAGGGACATGTCATGTAACACACTAAACCTATTCTGAGTGAAGAGTTGGGGTAGTGCATGTGTCGTTGGTCTAACCGGGTGGTAGCAGTTGGAAGGACGTCGAGAATTTCTAACTGTAGTCCAACCGCCGATCGTTTTCTTATTGACCTCTTCCAGCGCACTGATTCGTGTGTCAATATATTGTACCAAGTCATTGTACGCCTTCTGAAGATCAGCTTTGAATGAGTTGAGGAATGCGATAGTGTCCATTGTTGTGAGATAGTTAGCAACTTATGGTTGCTAACTAAATAAAATGGTCTTTCTAAATAAAAGTCAAAGTTCGTATTTTGTATACAGCATGTTAATTTCATTCAATAAGCTAGTGAGTATAAATAAACATGTAAATTCAATTATGTAAGCAATGAACAGTAAACAGCTGAATTTAAATGTTTTTGAACAACTTCTACGAAAATAAAATGACACATTTGAATGATCAACTTTTGATTATATCTTCCAGAACGATCTTGCAATAATTTAGCTTACCGTATTCAACAGGTTATCGTCATATCTGGTTTGTAATTGCATGCATATGCTAATATTGGAATGTACTGTGATCTGCAGAACATCAACTGCTACAAAAAGATGTTATCAAAAAAACCGCCCGGGAGGAATAAGAAGAGAATATCCATGGAAGCCCCTGTACTGTCCGAATTTTAGATTTTACGTTTTTAAAATAAAAGAATTTGAGTGAAATATAACTATTTTTCTGTATAAAGTAGTTTTATTTTCATTGAGTTTTCAACAGATGGCAGGAGAAATCTGATATTAAACGTCTTCTAAATAAACCCAGGGATAATTTGACTCAGTATGTTAAACTTGATTTCGCATTACACGTTTTGAAACTCGACGAACTAGAATGTTCTTCCGAAATAGATATTCTCAACAGTGAGCAATATTGTAAAAAAATTGTTTACACTAACTTCTTTCAAGGAAGTCAAAAAAGATATTAAACACTCGTGTAAAACGAAAAAAGGAAACATTCAGAAAGAGAATCTTAACAAGAAATGTATGGTAATATTGGAACATATTTAAGAAAATGAAATTGAATGAAATGAACTATAAAAAAATTGAGATATAAATAAATAGAAAAAATGACGCAGAAGAGAACATTCAATCACAACAAAAATCCCAATGAGGATGAATAAAAAGTTAACACTGAACCAAAAAAATGATGTAATTGTCAAAAAAGTGATTGAAGGCAGGACGAAATATAATCACAAAATATCGTAAAAATAAAGCCGTCGGTAGGAATGTTCCATGATTTTCAATGTACCTATGTCCTCTTTACTATATTGACAAAAAATGAAAATATTTTATCCATTTTAAAGGAAAATGTAAAAATCAGAAATTTCTGTTTTTGTTTGCGTTAACCTATTTACAAATACAGAGGTTATAACTCAATTAGTTCATGAGATTAATGGAAATTCTAAAGAACCCATTTTACCCTAATTTACTCCCTTGAAATCGGAATTTGAAGAATTCCTTGTTACAGAGCAATTTTTTGTTACAATACAAAAGCAACGTCCTCCCCAAGTTACAATTTCTATCACCATTGATAAATGAATCAGCAAGTCAGAGGGGAGAATATCACTTACAAGTATATTGTTTTCTTTTAATATGTATCATCTTATTAATGATATCATTTGTGGGACAAAATCGATCCATAGAATTCATCTTAAACCGAAACCTGGCATTACATAAATAGCCATAGGGAAGCCGTCTCCACAACCTTCCCTGCAGACTGAATTATCGATGCAGTTGGCATGCGTTGTCCAATTCCCAATTGAAACTTTTTTTACGGTCCACTAATTTTATATAAAATTTTTCATCAACCCTCGTGGACCACACTGAGTTATACTTCTATGCTGTCAGGATTAATATTTACTCTCCAGTATGAAAACATTTTGTTATTTATATATTTACTTCTCGCTTCGACCAACCAAAGACCACGATGACGAGTGCTAGAAAGGAGTTTACTCTCTAGACACATCGTGACACATTTGGGAGGAACAGCGCCTAGATGAAATCTAGATTGCTGTATCCGAGTATTAGAACTGCGGGTGTAAGCCGCAGAGGGTAAACTTTCCATGCACCAGAGCTATATGATCTGATACATAGAAATGGAAAGCTACAAATTTATCTTGCCTCACCGGGAATTGAACCCGTGACGATTTGGTGTTGAGCGAGCACGCTAACACCGTAACCAAGGAGGTTATAGATTTTTTTTATTACAACACTAAATATTAAAATATTTGTTAGAAATAAGAAATACACCATTTAGTTTTACCACTTTAAATAATATAAATTTAAAGTATACTGCAGAGAGAATTGTACAGTGATTGGTTATTCTCTTCATATCTACCCTGAAAATGAATTTCAATAAAAGAAAACTCAGAAAGCACTGTGGATGCGCAGCTGTTCGTGAATCGGAGGACGAGCGACGCGGAAGGCCGCCGCCCGTGCATCACAAGAAGCGGAAGAGCAGGGTGGGTCCTTTTATATTGTATGTTCTAAATCAGGATAGAAGAAGCATATATTAATATTTTATTCTATATCTAGATAGTATTTGTTCACGTTAACAGCGCTGCACGACGTATTTTAACACTGTAATAATACGAACAATTATTAACGTTTTTATTGTTTTCAATTTTTTATAGATTTGGTTATTTTTTTGTTTGAAATTTTTTGTTACGTGTAGAACATTTTAAATAAGCGAGTTCTTAATTATCTCGCTATAATGATTAATTAGTAAAATAAAACCATTATATAGTTTTGGTATATATTGTTGCTTTTGAGGTGTTTTTGAGACGATTCAAATTATCCCTGATAGCTTTTTCTATGATTCCATCAAGTTTCACATAATTAAGTTTCTTGTGTGCTTCGAGGCACACGGTCGGTTTATCATACACATCAATGCAAAGCTAGCGGCGCACTTACTTCATATTATAATTATGCCTATGTTTTGAGATGTATCAAATGAAAGTTTGCGTCAATATACCCCTACATAGGGACTCCCCCAACGTAAGGTTTCAGTACCAGCAGTAAACCTCTGTTAGCCATCTCTTCAAATCCACCCCATGGCCGGGTAACATTGCAACGAAATTATGTGAAACTTATGCGAGGTGAAAAGTTGCGACGAAGGAAAACAACATGAGCAAAAGAATATGCCATAAAATTGTGATATGCCTCCTCCTCCTCCTCCTATACCTCCGAAAAATATATCGTGTGATAAATATATCACTCTATTCCTTTAGAGGATACAGAGGTGACTGGTGGAAGCTTTGAAACATAGAAATACTTGTTTTCAGGGAATAATGCTCTTGAATATAGGTCATAACAAGTGAAATGATCAAAAATACAGCCATGGAAGAATGGCTGAGACTTAACTAACGAGACATACACGGTTTAATGCATGTATGATTTTCTTGGATCTACCCGATAATAAAAATATATAACATAAAAGAAATTAAAACTAAAACTAAAAACTAAAAGTATGAACAGGTGGATACATTTTGGAATACGTTTTGCATACTAGTTGTATGAATGTAAGTCACTGGGAGAACACATCCCTCTAATGCTGTTTGAACATCATAGCTCCAAAGAAGACAGTGTCTTATTCTTCGGCCAACGTTTACAAACTGTAGGAGTAGATCCCTGAGAAGTAAAAAAGCAAAAAATATCTAATAAACTGTACAGAAGTGCGGGGATTCCTCCCTAGAGGGTGGTACTATTTCTCATGACAGTAGCACAACTTTCCTCCTCCTCCTCCGTTTATTGTATTGGCCTCACCGGTAACCTTACTTGTCCGCTCCAATTCTCCTAGTGATACATGTGGAGTGGATGTGGTGCAGCGCTGCTGCTGATTGTTAGGTATTCGAATCAGGAGCTCGCCCACATGGTGTTTACATACGGATAGACAAATGGCAACGGGTGCTAACCTGCACAAGTGTATCGGGAGACTTAGACAACTGTGAAGACAATCAACACTTCATGTAACGGTAGCCGCATCAAACAATATAATTGCCCCGCATTCTCTATAAAAATTACCTCTACCAAGGATCGACCTGTAAAGTTTGTACACATTGGTCAAAATCACCCTTTATAGGAGTCATGACAAGTTGAAATGATATATAAAATACAGCAACGGAAGGATGGCTGAGACTTAACTGACGAGACATAAAACGGCATAGATGAGTTTTGTTATGTTTCTATTGAAACGCGACAATTCGTGTAACAATCATCGACAAATTGATACGTTATTGTTCTATATATGATTTTACGTAGAAATCGATAACGTTTTGAAATATTTGGCAGACCAAGATATGGTTGGATAATATTACGTACGTCACTGTTTTAGTATAGTNTATGGTTGGATAATATTACGTACGTTACTGTTTTAGTATAGTTTTAGTAACTCTGTTTTCACATAATTATCAAATACACCTCTCGAGATATTGACTTTAAAAAGTACACAAAAATCTAGATAGTGTCATAATGAATGATTACACATTACTTTAACATATTCTGAAAATTAGATTGAAATTTATTTAATTCGGAGACAAATGTCAAACAAATACGCATTAGTAACATACAGCAAATTGTGTTTCTGTGCCTGCCCATGTCCATATCTTTAGAGAAGTCTGAACCAGATCCATTTGTTTCTCATCACAAAATACACAATTTTTTTATATTTTAGTTTANTGACTTTTTACTTCAAGACATTTATATAAACTGTTTATACTACTACATCATTTGTAAGTAGTATGCAAGCGCAAAAGTTCTGGAAGATAATAAGAATTGCAGAAATTTTAGAGCAACTGGATAATATTAGTAGGAACGTACGATCAAAAATAATAAAATTTATGCAATGAAATTAAATAAAATGAGAACATCGATAAAAGTATTAATTTTCTGTGTACACATGAGCTTCGAGGCGACATACAATATTTTCCGAATATGAGTAACAAATTACTAAATTAAAAATATTTTGTTTGAAGTTGTGCAGTGGAGAAATGTCGTGACAGATGATTTCGACCCCTGAAAGAGATTGGACAAAGAGAGTTCTTCCGAATATCGAGAATCATTCTGGTAAACCGTTGCCATTTCGCAGAATTAATTTCGGGGTTTGT
This sequence comes from Laupala kohalensis, assembly GCA_002313205.1. Taxonomy (NCBI): domain Eukaryota; kingdom Metazoa; phylum Arthropoda; class Insecta; order Orthoptera; family Trigonidiidae; genus Laupala; species Laupala kohalensis. The sequence continues at coordinate 48,590 of NNCF01130700.1, forward strand.
TGAAAAAGCTAAGGAGAAAGATCGTAATTATATAAAGTCTAGTGAGAAAAAGTAAAGTATTTGGGTACCGGCAACGATAGAATCTTTGTGACAGCTCGGATTTGATCAACCAAACGCCGAGACGAGTCGCCTTAGCCTTCAGCCACGAATATATCGTGTTACATATTACTTGTAAACAGATGTGACATAATTGTTTTTTATTTCTAAAAATAGTTAAACTACGGCAACGATATGGTTCATTTGGCGTACGTCTTTCCTAACGAGGACGTTTGCGATAAAAAAAACTCCAATAAGTCTTTAAGATGTACGACTCCTGTATGACTTGCGGAGGATAGATCTTTCTGACCATAAGGAGGTGCCGACATTGACAATGCTATCTTTATTTTCCCGGCGACTCCGCGTTCGTTTGTTTTGTAACGTTTCGAACCTCATATTGCAGTTTTCTCGGCAAAACCTGAAGAGGAGTCAAACATGAGAGTCGAAACATTGTTCCACAACAAACAGGCGCGGCATCATCCGGAAAATAACGATAGGACTGCCGATATAGTCACCGGTCGCAGAAGCCCACGAATGCTCTGGAATTGTCCCGTTTTTTTCGGCAAGAATTAGTAGGCTTCGGAGTTAGTGGGTAAATGAAGACGTAAGTCCACAATATCACTGGGATTCGAAATTCGCAGACCAGTCACGCTAACTCCGTTTGTAAATAGTGAATGTTGTATTAAAACACACCTTCGTTTGGTGCAGCCACACAAACTCGCCGCTCCAGAACCTTGTGAGCCAGGATGCACCTGTTGCGAATGCAGAGCCAGCGCACCACCTCCAACTCCCAATCTGCCTTACCTTCATTCCTCCGCCGGCGGTACCTCCAGCGAAGGCGCGTCTCCAACCCTTGCTGATGGAACAGCCCGCTTTCCGGATTCTGGAGGTCAGTGAGTTGTATAATAGTTCGGACCGGAAACAATTGTATTGATTCAATTACGAAGTTATGGGCCAGGAATAATAATTAGGATATCACCCTGCTGCCTCATTTTCTCGTTCAAGAGTTTCGCAATTTCTAAGAGATCGAGATTAAACAAAAGGAAAGAACAGTAAATATAAGGGGCAGTCGAATGAAACCGTGACATATTGATAAAATGTTTATAAACTGTTTATTAACTCAAATATAACCACTGTAACTGTTAATACATTTATCCCACTATGAAATAAGACGGTCAATGCCTTCACGGAAAAGCGTTTGCGGTTGCCTATGGAACCATGATGTTCCCAAGCGTGCACTTCGTCATCCGAAGCAAATCGGCGGCCACGAATGTCTTCTTCAGAACTCCAAAAATGTGGAAATCGCATGGGGAGAGATCTGAACAGTATAGAGGATGCATAAGGGCTTCCCAGCGAAACTTCTGCAGTGTACTTAAATCACCCTTGGCAACATGTGGGCGGACATTATCATGCAATAGAATGATGCCGTCCGTCAACATTCCTGGGCGTTTGAACTTGATGGCGCGCTTCAATTTTTGCCAAATTTACCTCATACATCCTCCATAAAGTCCAGATCTCTCTCCATACGATTTCCATATTTTTGGAGCCCTGAAGCGGTCGTCGAGAAGGTGCACGTTTGGATACAATCATGGTTTCATAGGAAATCGCAAACATTTTTCCATGAAACCGTCTTGCCTCAGTGGGATAAATGTATTAACAGTTATGATTACTTTTGAATTAATAAACAGTTTTCATATTCATTTTCAATATGTCTCGTTTTCATTTGATTGCCCCTTGTAATTCAATATTTCTCTTCATCTTGGAAGAATTTCCAAAGATTTTTCATTCAGAATATCGAGTAACTAAATTCCATTACAATCTAATCAGATAAATGTTAGCAAAAGGGTGGTGAATTAACTTTCTTTTGTAAATTTTTGTTACTTGTTTTTTTTAGTTCTTCGTTTATGAAAGGTCAAATAAGATCTTTTGTGGTGAAGTGACGTCAGGGTGCGCGGTAAAGTAGTGAGTATGGTGCGCATGCACGAGTTCTCTCTCTTTTTCCCTTCTACATGCAACGTACATCCACCACAGAAAAATCGGACTATACGTTTTAATATTTTATTCATTTTTGTATCTTGACAATAAAAAATTATCCCTTTTCCATGTGCGTGCAGGCGGTGGTGACATGGGCGAGAGGCAAGAGAAGCGTCCCAGTGTACTCAGGGAGAGCGGTGTTGCGGGTCACGAGGACGCTCGTCGCGGCAATAAATCTGTTCGGACGAGCTACCCCAAGACAGGAAGCACAGTCGAAGCGGCAGAAGAGGCGAGTCCAAATTATATGCAACAAATATCCTTTTAAATAATGCAGAAAAGCCACCTTAGTTAACCTTTGTAGGGAAGTTAATTTCGAATCAAGTTAAGAAAGTTCACGTGTCACAATTTAGAGAAAAACAATTTGGATAATAACGACATAAAATAGTAAATAGAATAAAACAACATTATGTTTCGCCCCATGAGACATTGTCAATGAGCTATTTCATTCAGTTAGCGAGTGACTGATTCTAATTACGATATACGTTCATGTCTCTCCACTTGTACATGATTATCACTATACAGTAGAGCCTCTCTGAACCGGTCTCGGATCATCCGTTCCTCTGTTAACCGGCCTATAACTTGGAACGTAATTTCCTCTCTTTCAGCGTATGATAACTGAAGTCAAACNTCTCGTGTCACAATTTAGAGAAAAACAATTTGGATAATAACGACATAAAATAGTAAATAGAATAAAACAACATTATGTTTCGCCTGTGAGACATTGTCAATGAGCTATTTCATTCAGTTAGCGAGTGACTGATTCTAATTACGATATACGTTCATATCTCTCCACTTGTACATGATTATCACTATACAGTAGAGCCTCTCTGAACCGGTCTCGGATCATCCGTTCCTCTGTTAACCGGCCTATAACTTGGAACGTAATTTCCTCTCTTTCAGCGTATGATAACTGAAGTCAAACATAGATTGTTTGACGGGCCTTTATATGAAAATTCCGGGAAAGCAAAACGGGGTGACGTCACATTAGATGTGCAATGTGTTTGTGTTGTGACGGACGGAACGGGAGAGGAAGGGAGTTCGCCAGTTCGATTCCCATCTTGCTTCCGAGTCTATTATTCTGCGAATAAATATGTACAAATGTCTATTTTTCGATGAATCTATCTTTTTGTGTTCGTTTATGTACATTCAGTAAAATAAAATTTGTGTCAATGACGTATCATATGCTTATTTATTCATAATAACCTGATATAATTGCACTTTTTCTGAACGAAAATCGATTTTTCACGGGAACCTCTTATTTACCGGTCAGGGTCTCGGTGCCATCCAAGTCGGTTAAGCGGGTTTGTACTGTACCTTCATTGAATTATAATTAAATCTTCTAATTACGTTTAGAACGCGAGTCGCATGAGCAGTCGTCGAGTGGGCAGTATGGCAGAAGTGGTGCGGGTGGACCGTGATGAAGAGCTCAAAGAGGAAGACCCATTCCGATCCGTGCTGTTGGACGTTCTGAGGCCGGGTCACGTGCGCCCGCCGCTGCCGCCGCCTGCACAACCGAGGATCACCATCGAACCCATCACGGAGGAACACGAAGAGGCCACGTATAACGAGGTCATTCCAGGATTATTCGCCACATCAGGTCGGTGAAGGCGCACTCGATTATTTGCGGCGGTCATAATTTGTTCTTTGCAATTTCTGGTAAGAAGTAAACGGAATTGAAATTGAAATTAAGGNGCTACAAAACATGTACTCTAAAAATGAGAAAAGTAATAATTGAAGTATAAAATAATAATTTAGTTTATAATTTCAAATTACTATCTATTATTTATTTTCTCAAAAATATAGTACACTAGCTAAAAAGAACCCGGTATAGCTCAGCAGAATGAATTGGACAGATGAAAAAAATTCAAGTTGCAATTGCAACGCCGCAAATAACCAACGCCGCGCAGCGTCGCGAACAAGAAAAGAAACATTACACTTTTCTGTAAGGGGACTCAGTGTCTCAAAACCTCATGCACGAACGCTCGTCATTTTACAAGTCAATTACAAGTCAATCAATAGTCATTGGAAATTACCTCGAATGTAGTTTCACAAAAAGCAAAAATTGGGCTATATTATAAAGGCTTGTGTAGTTATTGGGGTGGAGATAAGAGGAATCATTAAGGTTATCGGTATAGAGGGAAATAGGGGAAAATTGTAATATTTACGTTTGGTAATTTATGGGCGACCCCTAATAAATACTTTGTACTAGTTGCATTATTACGATTATTATTATTATCATTTTTATCTTGTTCACGACTTTCTGTCGGTTTCTTGTTGTTGAAGTCAGAGACTCGTCTTAACCGCATTTATGATATTCTTTGTTTGTTTGGAGAGAAACATCAAGGTGTTATCATCAAACATCACATGTACAAGAATCGCCGAACTAATGCGGGATGTGTTCAGGATAACTGACTTTTGCATGGGTTGGAAGTTTTTTGGCTTGAGTTCCAGTTCTCTCAATGATTTGAACAGGTTCTTGGGTACTACTTTCATGTTTGACAGTATTATTGGGATTACTCTCTGTCATATTTCCACATGTCCTTAATTTCGAAGCAAAGGTCAATGCACTTTGTAATTTTATTTTTGTATGTTAGTTCCAGATTATTGTTGTTGGTGATGGCGATGTCTACGAGGAGTACTTCTTTCTCTCTTTTCTTCTTGACTATTATATCTGGTCTATTGTGCTCCAACCTTCTGCCTGTTATGAATTTCATGATTTTCATTTTCAAGAATTTTGGATGGTTCATATTGGTAGTAGTTTACCTTATTTTCCTGTAGTTTGTATTTCAAAGCTAGTTCCTGATGAATGATTTTTCCCACTTGATCATGCCTAATTTGTAATCACATTGTGCTATAACTTATACCCCATGTATACCATATGATATGGTGTATTGTTTCAGTTTCCTTTTTGCATCTCCGGAAAGAGTCCGATTCAACTGCATATTTCAAGATGAATTTACTGTCTTGATCACTTGGTCTTGGATGGCGATAAAGAACCCTTCAGTTTCAGGTTGTAGTTCTCCATGGGTTAGCTAGTTGTACGACGCTTGTATGTCGACATAGTTCATTTCAAACAAACCTTGTGTATATCTCGGCTTCATTTCAAACCTTCCATGCAGGACCTTTTCTTTCCATCGAACAAGCTTGGTTACATCATCTTCTATGTCAAGGGTCTTATGTTCATCACTTAATGTTAGGGGAATGTATTTATCTGCTTTGATTATTGCTTTGTAGTACTAGCCAGGCCACGAGCAATGCCACCGTTATTTGCTTTTTCCACCCCTTATCGTGCGATATCAATGTTTTCCCTTCCAGATCTATTTTTCCCTCTCTACGCATGACAGCTCGTAGGACCCATTTCTCTATACACATATCTACTGGCAATGCTCCCACCAGTACATTCAGCGCATCACTTGATATTGTCCGATAAGTTCCACTTAATCTCATCAAACACATTCTGTGCACCCTCTCTAGCATTTACCGTTGCTTCACATTCCTGAGGGTTTTACACCATGCTTCACAACCATAATTCAGCATCGGAACCATTACTTCCTTATACAAATGAAGCAAATGTATTCTACCGACGTTAAATTTATTAATTCATACTCTTATGAGGGAGAAGTACGTTTTTTTCTCTTCTACATACTTTATATGTCTTGATCCAGTTATACCCCCAAATATATATGCTCACTATTTATCTTAATTTTCATTCCACTTCATTTTATTACTGGGTCCCTCTTTTACACCATGGCCAGTTTCTTATCTGCAGCAATTTCCAATTTATTTAGCCTACATCAATCTTCGCATTTAAATACTATTCTGATCCCCTCTGCTTCCAATTGTCTTCGTCCTTTCCCTTCCACAAATACCATTACGCCGTCTGGTATCAAATTTTGCATCCTTCGTCTCGTACTGTTTGTAAAAAGTTCCAAAAACTTGGTCCCTAATGTGATCCTTGTGGACAATCCTTGTCGGCCTCCCAGTAAATTCGTTCTTCTTCCATTTCTAAGTATGAAGTCCTGTACTCGAAATAGCTCGCCAAGGTATTATAATGTAAGCATTTATCTCGTTTCTCCGCAGTTGGTCCAACACTTCTCACCATTGTACATTATTAAATGCACCTTTTATATATAAAAAGATTGCCACCCCCAGCTTGGTCTGTCGTTCGACAATCCATCTAGTCAGTGTCCGTAGCGCATCTTGTGTTGATCGTCCATCTCCTGTTTACACTTTTTCTTGTCTCGCATATATCCACTCACCACTCCTTTTCAAAGTTTGAATGTCACAATGTACTGCGTGCAAAATTCACGTATCTTCAATACCTCAAAGTCAGATCTAAGTATTATCACTGTAGTCCATCCTCCTCAATAACACGAACTCCTATTTTATTATAGCACAATCTCGCTTTCATGAAGTAGTTCTCCTGGAGACATGCTCAGTCAATTGAATTTTCTTCCATAAACGGCATGTTTTCTCGAGATGCAAGTATCGATCTTTGGACATTTTGCTGCATAAATTTAATCTCCATGTTCAGTTCTGTAGAAACTTTTGGGTTGCAATGTACTTTGGGTAGGTCGTATCGTTGACCCAGTGGTTGCTTTATAAACCTTTACGTGAGCTGTTCACACACTCGGCATCCTTTCCCTTTGCCATACAGGCTTCATACCTATGACATACTTGAGCACAGTGGCCGCAAGTCTCTGCCTTCTGCCAACAGCTATCCGCAGCATACCCGTATTTGTGGCATCGGTAGCATCGCATAGGGATGTTAGTCCGTAACTGTATAACTCGCCATCCACACATATATCCTTCCTTTCAGCAGTAGGTATCGGTGATACCTGTGTAGCGAAGCTTCATATGAGAACTAGATCTTAACTAAGACCTCCCCAAATAAATATCAGTGCAATATAACCATTTACTAACTATTTAAACATTTAATGAACAACAATGAACTCTCTAGAAAATTCTAGAACAAGTGAATTCTACTACCATGGTGTTATAAAAAAAAGACAAGTGAATAAATAAGTCAAAATTCAACCAATCAAGAGACACAAAAAGATTACAAGTTGACAGTCAGTAGTACGAGGAAGAAGAAGACACTTCTACCTTTGATCTCACTAGAGGCGTCACGCGCGAAATCTCGCTCTCGATATGACAGTTCAATGTTTCATACGCGACGTCAGTTATCAAATACTGTCAAATGTGCAGTAGTGTTCAGTTCTTATCTAACGAGATTTTCAATATCAAATCTCTTAAATAACTAAATGTGCAAATTCTAAGTGTGTCAAAAGACAATTAACGTTTCAAGTTGAAGTTGATATAGGTGTAGTATGGTTCTTCAAGAATCTAAATGATGAGCAGACTGAAAGCTTGAACGACTATTCCAGTGTATTAAAGTGCGTAACAACACTTCGAGTCGAAACACTCAAAGAAATTGTCAGAAATTGTCGTGAGTAATTCCATTTCTCAACGAAACTTCAATGCTATTAGATTTGACAAGTGAATTAATTATTCTTAAGATGTATTTAACAGAATTTTAACTTTCAATTCCTATATTCAAAATACACATATTATTGTATTACATGGACATTTTTCTAACTTAGTACTATTTTGTGTATACATATTACTTGTTTTATCACAGTGTTTTTCTAATTTCCTGTTCCGCAGGACATCAATCATTTCTGTGTTCTATTTTTATCTGTGTAATTTATCCACAATTTGTATGTGCTCAATATCTGTTAATCTTTGCTGGTTTCATACATAACAAATATTCATGCAATAAACGAAGATATTGTTTATTATATATGGAATTCAATCTTTTATTTTTACATTCAGTGAATGTAATTGACGTTTATTAAACGTCAATGCTGATGTAATTTTTGATTTATTCTGATGAGGCATTCTTATAGTTTTAAAATAATCTCTTCTGATTTTGGAAATTATCATACTTCACAACTTCATACCATGTCGGAATAGAACACCTGGCTCCTATTCCGACCATCCGTCTCACCTGGGTGTGCCTCTTCGTATACTTGCCACTAATATCCCGTCCTTGGTGAAATCTTCCTTATTGCTCATATCGCTTAGAATTTGTTCAAATGTCTTCATAATGTTACCCACATCTACATCGCTCCACATTCCATATATGGTGAGCCTTGGTGTGTCTATACCCCATACTCACTCCCTAGCGCCATTTCTAACTTTTGGATTTCGCTCTCTGACACTCCAATGACAATCAGTTTTTTATTTTTGCTTTCCCTCATGTCACGTATATTTACCACGACTTCTTTGCGTTTCACTATATTTTCTACAGCCTCCTTAACTGAAAATTCTTTTCCACCCAAACCCAATGTCGTCTCCAATATCAGGACGTTCTTCTTCTCTCTCCTTGATTGCTGTTTTTTTAGTACTTCCGAGTAGGTCTTCTGTCACAAGTTACCAGGGTCTCTATTACTTTCTGTCCTGACTCCCTTATTTCACCTAGAATTCGTTCCTCGCTCATAGAATTTTCCCGGTACTTCTTCAGTCCCTTCTTGAACTCATCCAACTTCCTCCACACCATTCCCTCCCATGCCGAATGCACGTCGTGCATCCTTCGTTGCATATTATACTGTTCATCAATTACAGTAACCACCATTTCCTCAATATTCTCTTTAGTCTGGTCATCGATAATTCTAAGATTTGTTCCCTCCAACTTCAGTCCTAAAGTTATCATTTGAGTCAGAGCATTATTTAAACTTTCCGATTCCTCTAACATCTGCTTCAACAGTCCATTCTCCTTTTTCGTTTGGCCAATCACTCATCACAAATCCTTAACTCCGTCACGCACCTTTTGTTGGAGCTTCCCTGTTAATTTCCGAATTTGACCCCATCAAATATCTGTTGCAGCATGTCGTAAGTGTGACTGTCCCATACCTGGTGTCCCTTTCCCTCGGGTTGTCCATTCTTTCTGTACTGTCTTGTTCTTGTGGCCATCCTCTCCTCATCATCGTTAGCTGTGCTGTACTCACTCGCATTATTTCCCCCTCTTGACAATGTAACAGCACTTACTATACCAAGTACATTGCCCTGTTTCTGCACACCCTCCAGTATATTATCCATCTTTTCCGTAGTTCCTCAATATTACGAAAAAGAAATTACTTGGTTTTCTTTCTATAACAATTATTTTATCCAAAACGGTTTCTTTCTTACTTATTTCTGATGCCATGATAATTTCCCTGAGTCCTGAACGCGTTCTAAGACGTCACTATCTTTTGTAATACTCGACCTACTTCTCCACGTCCTCAATAGGTGCCGCTTATATCCAAGTCAAGAACCTCCTTTCGAGTTTCATACCCAGGGAACCGTGAATTATAGATGGTCGACCTTTAAGAGGCTATAACAAATCTATATAATTTTCAACGTAAAATATTAAAGCCACTGCAAATAATTCACAGCACAAAAACCATATATATTGTTTCTTATGTTCTACTTTACCTCTGTATTCAGTACTCTACCGATTCCTGACCGCTACGTCCTGTAGTCAGCACTCAAATATCCTCCATAAACGGTCATGCATGGGTCCGCATTTGACTTCAATCATATACTGTGTGGTCTCCTTTTCGACCAGAAAGTCAAAACTTCCTCCACACATTCATATTATTTTCTTCTTTAATTTGAAACAAGATTCTACTGACAAACACATCACTCACTTTTTCAGATTCAATAACCCCCATTATTATTATTATTATTATTATTATTATTATTATTATCATCCATTATTATTATTAGCATCAAATAACTTAATGGGTTCCTCTCGTTTCAGGATCGCCGGGAAAGGTGACGTCAAACCCGTCGTTGTGTCGAACTGGATTGCCACCTGAAGGTCCACCTCCTCCACCTCGTCCTAAGAAGCCTTCGGAGTACGTGGGACCAGGTGCAGATCTCTCGGGGCTGGGTGATCTAGGGGATGCGGCGATTCCACCCACTGTTCCACCAGGTTTTCAGCCACGTGCACACTACACTACTTTGAAGGTAGGAACCAAAACGGTACCAATAATCGACTTTTTAACATTAATTTTTCTGATGCCAAAATACGTGAAATATAATTCTAAATATGTTCAATACAACGCTAGATGATGTGATGGCCGCCTTAAATATTTAACTTTAAATTAAATTAAATTTTATATTTTTAAGATATGTGAATAAAAAATGGTGAGTTAGTTTTGTGGTGTAAAATTCATTTATATGAAATAAAAAATTATGTCCGTTGAAAAATTATTTTAACAAGGTATGTTGTTATTGTGCAGCGTAATAGTTTGTAGATAGTTGTATGGTATATTGGATTGTTTATTGTGGAAAAAGTTTTCTCATTATTGTGGTATGTAGAGGTGATAATAGATGTCTTTTATAGCTCTGATGATGATTAAATGAACGAACCGAAAAGTTGGCATAGTTATTAAATCTTTTAATGTATGACCAAGCCCTCAATATTATTATAATACTTTAAGTTTTTAGTACATTTTCAAAAGAAATTCTTCTATAACGTTAGATTATAAACGTGAAATAACGTATATATTCTCTAACCAACTTGCAATGTATTATTATTTAAATGTGTGAAGTATTGCATTTGTGAGATATAATGAAATCAAAACTATATTGTTATGATTCAACACTAAGTGGCCAGAAACGTCTGCAAGTACTGCAATCCGCAATACACGAGTGCAAAGCAGAGTTAGCATACAAAAACAGTTTGAAATTTATCTTTTGGGACGAAATATAAATTCCATAAGTATAATATCTAATTCTTTACTTAAATATTTTTATGGGTTCAAAATAATAATAATTCGACTATATATATATATATATATATATATATATATATATATATATATATATATATATATATATATATATATATATATATATATATA
>NNCF01130700.1:59736-70147 GCA_002313205.1 Laupala kohalensis
TTTTAACTTTGACCTACGTTACTTAAATTGAATAAACAAATAAAAGGTTAAATTATGTTATGAATAAACAGCAGTTAGTTTATTGACAAAACAATTGCAAATAACGTTTCCGTCAGTTGAGGATGAATAAAGAAAACATTAAACTTACAAAATAATACATACATAATTAGGACATGTTATAAATTGAATAGTTGACATAATAGTACTAAAATCACTGAAATACATAAGAATTGAAACAAGAAATAAGAATGAAATTGAGAAATGGTCAGCAGGAATCAAGATCAATACGATAGCAATCGGTAAAAAAGAATTGATTGTGACTAATTCATTACGTTTGCTCTCACATAGATAAATGTCGATTGACAGAGATAAATCACAATTATTGTAAGTTAATAATTGTCGATTGACAGAGAGAAATATAATTAGCGAGAATTTCTAAGTGTCGATAGACAAATTAACTGTTGTATTGCAAGATAGATTAATCTGCAGTTTCTTACAGTTTCACGACTTTCAGTCGTCGTACTCAAAGTTCTTGTTGTTATCAGCAGTTATCACTGAATGTCTCGCTTCATGTTGTATCGCCCACTGAATTTACACTCATCAGTTGTAAGTTAATGAAAATATTGCACCGTTCGATGTAGATTTGACACTTTTTATGCTGCTGCTAGCACGAGCACCTCCGTACTCTGTCGCGGATGTAGCAAGAATGTCTGTCTTCTTCTTCGCGTTCGACTGTCACTTGTTTAGTTTCCTCGTTCAGGATTGGTTACTTCATTTATTTTGTATTCGTTATTTATTCATTTGTTTAACACTCACTGTAGTCGAAAACCGTCAATTATTGATGGAATGTTCTAGTCGACTAATGTTTTATTATAATGTCAATTTAATATTTATAATGTTAACTAATACGTATCTTCTTGCCCATTGCACATCGGGGGTGTTGTCTGGTATGTAGCGGCACGCTATATATATGTGTGAGTTTACTCACTAGATCCATCGTAATTTTTACCGAGATCGGAGGAACAGCGTCTAGATAGGATCCAGACTACAGTATCCGAGCATTACAACTGCGGTTGTTATATATTCGGGCTTGCCATGAGGATTTCATTTTCTCATTCATGGCTTTCTTTCTCTCTTCCGTCCAAGACGTGACGGTCTTTTTGGCTGTGGTATATGGCTGGACATCCAACTCAAAAACTCCTCTTCTGTGGGTGTTACGGTCTAGAATGTCCCTGGTAATGAGATTTGCATCAGCAAGATCTCTTTTCACCTTTTCGGTCCATGTCATGTCCTTGAGGTTTTCTGTTGCTTTGAGGATCTGGTGTGTGAGCCTATCTTCTGGAAGTCTGTGTATGTGTCCGTTGAATTTAAGTCTTCTTTTTCTGATGTTTGAGCTTCCTCTCTCGTTTTGATGGTTTGTTGTCTGTATCCATCATCTGTTTTTCTTGGTCCAAGGATTTTTCTGATTATTTTACGTTCTTCTTTTTTTTTCTAGTAGTGTCTTGTTGTGAAGTGCCAGGGTTTCTGCTGCGTATTGCGCTTCAGGTTTGATAACTGTGTTGTAGTGTCTGATTTTTGCATGTTCGGATATGCATTTTTTGTTGTACAGTTGGTGTATTCGTCCATAGGCTCGTGTTTGTTTCCGTGTTTCCTGGGCCCTTTTTTCTAGTCCAGTGTGTTCCAAGATTTCTCCGAGATATTTAAAAAGTCAAACTCTCTTGATCTGTCCGTATTTTGTGTATAGCGTCTTTGTGTCTAGGAGTGTACACATGAATTCGTTTTTTTTTTCAAAGGAGATTTTAAGGCCCACCTTTTCCGCGCACTCACTTACTACATCTATCTGCTGTATCGCATTGTGTTCAGAGTCTGTTAGTATTTCCAAGTCATCGGCAAAGGTCAAACAAGTGACTTCGACTTCTCTTCCAATTTTCAGTGGCTTCCACTGGCCACGTTTTCTTAGTTCTTTTTTCCATTCTCTTAAGACCTTGTCCAATACGACGTTAAATAGTAGAGGAGAGAGTCAGTCTCTTTGTCTCACTCCTGATTTGATTTTAAAGCTTTCTGAGACCTCACCCATGAATTTAACTTTAGAGGTTGTGTCAGTGAGCGTCTCTTCAATGAATCGCCGCGTTTTCAGATCGAGTCCAAGTTCTATTAATGTATTGAGATTTGCGATCAACCGAGTCATACGCCTTCTAAAAATCAACCAACGTGCAAATTGTGGGTCTGTGTCTGAGAGCTCTATATTTCAGTGTTGTTTTTATATTGAAGCGTTCGGGGTAGGAGCGTTTGGTCTAAAGCCTACCTGATACTCCCCAATCTTGGGTTCAAGTTGCTCCTGCGTTTTATTCAGTAAGCACGTGACGTCTGCTCTGTCACCCTTCTTGTGTGGAGTGTGGATAAGAGTTTACTTCCAATCGGAAAGTAATTTTTCCGTATTCCACATTTCTCTAATGATACTTGTGAGCTCGTCGAGTGACTTCGGACCGAAATTTTTTAGAAGTTCAGCAACCATGTTGTCCTCGCCTGCTACCTCGTTATTTTTAAGATGTTTGACATGTTTGATCATTTCTTCTTTAGAGAGGGGTGACGAGCTTGTGTTGGTGTGTGTAGGTTCAATGAGCGGGAAGCTTTCTGTGAGTTCTGGGCAGTTAAGTAAATCGGAGAAATAAAGTGCCAGTTCTTTGCAGTTCTTTGATTGGTAAGAGCTAGCTCCCGTCTCGTTTTTTAATGCATAAATTTTGTGGTGTGTATTCCTGAATTCCATTTGCGAATGTTCTGTAGAAGTCTCTGGTGTAATAATTTCTGAAATCAGTTTCTAGTTTTTCTAGTTGCTGGTGAAGGTATTTTCTTTTGGTTTGTCTGATGGTTTTGGCTGCTTGTTTCCGGATTTCCAGGAAAGGAAGTCGTGTTTCAGGTGTTTTCTTGCTCAGATATTTTTGAAAAGCCAGTTTGCGTATATTAAGGGCGTTCTCACAGTCGTTATTCCACCAGGGAAATTTTTCTTTTTTTTAGAGGCACGAGTTCCTGAGCTTTTTGTACGATCTTGTTCCTAAACTCTTCCCATGTGTTTGCCTGTTCTTTCCCCCATTCCTCCTTTATGTTCGATTCTGGGAGACTGGTTAAATCAAATTTTCTTGAGTGCGTTTTTTGGGATGAAATTTTCTTGGGGTGAATTTTGCTTTAATTCTTGTGAAGTAATGGTCCGAGTCAATATTGGCACCTCGTCGAACTTGGACATCATGAATTTCTCTTTGTTGTGTATGCGTCATTGCTACGTGGTCAATCTGGTATTCTCCAACCTCTTGATTCGGTGAGCGCCAAGTCTGTTGTTTCTTAGGATGTTTTCTCAAGGATGTTGACATTATTTTTAGGTTGAATCGTTGGCAGAGCTCGACTACTCACCTACAGTTTGTATTGGTGAATTTGTGAGCCGGGTAGTTGTCTATGTTATTTCTGTGTTCTCTTTTTCTGTCCAGTTGCGCGCATGTATCCTATAGGAGTATTATGGTGTCCTCTTTGGGGATCTTGCCCATGGTCTTCTCTAGTTTGAGACCAGATTTTTTCATTTCCTTTGCGTTCTTTTTATTGGTTATGCTTGTGGGTGCGTGAGCATTGAGAAGGATGTAATTTCTGTTCGCACATTGTACACGTACAGACATAAGTCTGTTGTTGATGGGAGTGACTTCCTTGACGGAGTTAACATCCTTTTTTGTGCACAATTATCGCCATACCCAGCAGGGGAGCGATTTGTCTATTGGTTTTGCTCTAAAAATTACGGTAATGGCTGTAATCTGTGGGTCTTCGTCAGTAAATATTGTTTCTTGAAGGGCAATTAGTATAATTTTCTGCTTATCAAGTTCTGTAATAAGGTTGAGACGTTTTCCAGGTTGAATGAGTGTGTCGACATTAAATGTACCAATGAAAGTTGGCGTTTTTGAAGGTAGTTTGCCAGACAATTGTGACTTCTTCTGAGTTCGTTGTTGTCCGGGTCCCCCAGAATCCAAACGCCCGGTCGCTGTGTGGATTGATAACCACTCGGGGTAATGTTGTTGTTGCTATCACGAACCATAGAGCTTGTCGTATACGATGTATCCAGCTAAGCTGATTATATGGAACCAGGGATTGTTAGTTGCTGGAGCAGTTGCTGCAGCCACACCCATTGGATGAATAGACGCTGACCAAGTTGTCAGTGGTCTCCACAAACGACGTCTACTTGGATTTTCGTTGCTAGTTTTGGTCCACCTTGAGTATTTTTTTCCTCAGTACCCACCATATCTGGTGAGCATTCCCCTATCCGACACCTGGGAAGGCGTCCGATGGGAGACTAGCAACTCAACAAGGATATGGGGCTTTAGGGCTCGTCAACATTATATATTATTCTTCCAGTACGCAACTAATATTAGGGAATTTAATACATCGTCTGTCATTCTTATCATATATGATTTACAACTAAATAAGACTAAAAATTTAAAAAATAGGAATATTAAATTGTAAATTATTGTTATGACGCACCTTTCGTCACCCCCCTATGCGTGGAATATGTGGTAGATTGAATTACCCAAACTACGATCGTCACTGACGAGATTACGACTAGTAAAACTCGGAGGGTAATCTGAGTGTAACCACGAGATTTGCACTGGGCAGCAAATAAATACCCCCAGAATGACCACACTGACTCAAGTCGGTGGATTTTAAATTCTGCAAAAAATATTCATTAATCCATGGCCTGAGAGTCGTCTGGCTACTCGACACGGTTAAAATAGTTGTACTAAAATAATTCTCCGATAGCCCTGTCACTTCTACTAGTACTGAGACACTAAAATTTAACTACTATAAATTTTAAAAAGATTTTAAATAATTTCCTAAATTGATTGCGCTTCTACTCTTAATACTCCTGAATAAAATGTTCCCTGACAACTAGAGTAAAACACATAAATACACTAAAACAAATGAAACATGGGAAGATTGTTCATTGTATTACAGAGAATACTGATGAAAGAAAGAACTCACAATATATTATGTCAGAGCATTGATTCAGACTTAAATTAATCACCCGAGAATAAACTATCAAATGTACAATGCTTTGGAATGCTAGATTTGAAAATCTCAATACAATAGTTAGCTAAAGTTCCTAGTCGCCTTACAAGACCTCTCAATAGGCAGAAAGTTCCCCATATGACACATCTATCGAAGAGAAAACGCCATACACGCAACTCATATACCTCACGACGTCTTCTTTCCTCTTTTGTGGTTGTAGCTGACAAGTAGGTGAAGTTCAAATCAGGAGACTTCCACGAGCAGCAATGATTCAGTTCACAAGCTGAATGCTTACACGGGAATTATCTCAACTGTCACGCGAAAGTCATTAAAAAACAATGAGGTTTTACTACGTCCTACACTTTGTACCAAGTTTGTACACCTGCCCTATCACTAAGTTTCTAAGTGCGCGTACTTTTCCTATCAGATGAGGGCGACTTCTTATCCCGGTGAATGTTTGCGAGCGAGAGAGAGCTGCCTCCTTCCAGCTGAGCTGCGCCTCGCTGCGCGAGGGGCGAGATGGGAGGGGTTGCTTTCTCTCTGATTGGAGGTCTCATGGCATGGTTGAAGAACTCACAGGTTCGCTCCTGGCAGACGCGACGCTCCCCTTTCTCAATACTTGAATCTCGCCGCGCGCTATTCAAATGGGACGAGCGTAATAAGTATTAACTCCAATTACAATTGGATGCACTAATTGCACATCTCATTATGCTATCAAAGATGTTTAAAAACATTTTTATTGAGAATCATGATCATTATCAATGAACTCAAAAGGAAAAAAAATACTTGATCTAATAACAAATAGAATAACAGAATTTGTTCAATGATCTAATATTCTGTAACATTAAATATCCGAATTTATACATAATACAGGTGTGGGAACCTTTACAAGAATTACATAATATTCAGTAATTACGAAACATATATTATCAAATTCATTTATATATATACATAATATATCCATACTGTTATAGCAATGAGTAACGCGAAAATGTGTCTGTCTGTTTCAATTATCACAACTAAACCACTGAACCGATCGTGATGAAATTTGGCAAAGAAATAGTTTAGATGCCCTGGATGAACATAGGCTATTATTTATTTTTAAAATGTGTGATAAGAAAGATAGAAATGTTTTTTGACAATAATGTTGAATAAAAAACCGCAGAAAAGAGTTATATTTTTGCATATATTTCTTCCGTGTACCCTACACGTGGAGAAGATTTGTGATAACTTTCAGTCAGGTGAAAATGGCGACGAACCGGGAATCGAACCCGAGACTCCTGCGACGGCTCATCACCATTTTCACATAACTGAAAGTTATCAAAGAGTTATATTTGTTTACGCTGCTTAAACAGTTAAAAATAGTTGACAACTATGAATAGCAATTTGCCTCAAAGAGTTCTATAAAAATCTACCCATATTTTGTCTTATCTACAAAAATTAAACTAAATTATATATAAAACTTTATAAACAATAGAAGTGTTAGAAACTCCATTTTATGAAATTTAATAAGGAAAGAATAAATAATCATCAAATTTAAAGGATTATTTGACTTGTGAATTTAATAAAAATAAAAAACGCCTTTGAATCGTAAAATTTCGATGAATAATTTACATTTTACAAGAATTTTAATGAAATGGTGCCGCAACGTCATATCTCGGGAGAAAAAATTCTACCAGCGCGGTTCCCTCGAGATGTTTTGAATCAAATTTGTATTATGTATTTGAAAAATTATGATGCTGTACATGTTTTAAAAAACCAGTAAGGAATGGTATTTTGATCATACAATACATGTATTTCATTTTTTCCTTAGTAAAAGAAGATTAGACTAATAAAATTTCCGGGCAACTCTCGGTAATCATCTAGTATAACAACATTTCTGTGTTTTCTACACATTTTGTAATTGTAATTATTTCATGCCTTATATAAACGTAGGTTTCCGCGACCGGAGTCAGTATGAACTTGTTTGTCCGGGACAAACCGCGTCTTAGTCGATAAAACTAACAACGTTTCGGCCATCATGCTTGTGGCCTTCTTCAGGGCAATGTCACGGTCGTACTGACCTAAGACGCTGTCGTACTCTGCTGTACGTTGGTAGTTTTATCTACTAAGATGCGGTTTGTCCCGGACAAACAAGTTCATATTTCATGACTTGTCTACTTATGTTTCTATTAGTATTTGCCATATGACACAGAGTGGAAACTTGTTATGACATAATGTAATTGATTACTTTCTATTATATTTTTAGAATTGTAGGTGTGTTTTTAGAATATTTTTTTCATTTGTATGTATGTGTATTTTACAATATTTTATAATGACACAATACGATGAGTTCTTATTGCGATGCACACACTCGAATGTGCTTTTTAACACTGAAATGCTATTGTGCAACTCTGGTGATGTGACTTATTGCGATTAATTACTCAGTATATAACACTACAATTGCCATTCGATAAATACATTAACTAAATATACTTCAATGATCTATTTCTTATGTGCCAAAAGATAGATGCTTGTTCCATTGCAATGGCTGTGCAGGATGTGTCCAAGACGCAACCCACGGCGGTGCTGCCACCTTTGCGTGTGCCAACCCGTTCTCCTCTTCAATCTACCGCTGGAACTGCAAGACAAACCCCTGCAGCACGTCGGGCCTCCATCTCCAGTGCAGCTCCTGTCATTAACCTGGAGTACAAGTACGACCCAAAGGTAAATCAGATCCATCGTTAACGGAATATAGTATGCTCAATATATGAGAGAGTTTTTGCATAACGTACACACTTCCTATCGTATACGTTGCGTTATGATGCTAGCCGCGTTACGCCCATGGAAATAACTAGTGTAATAGATGCATTTTGTAAAGCGTACCTTCAAATAAAATCATATTAAAAATTGTAAACCCCAACAAACTATTTCTATTCTTGCGTACACAAGTAAACTGTACTATGAGTACGCCAGCACGTGCTTATACGTCACACAAAACCAACAAATCTCTCACCCTCTCAGATATCAACATAACCTCAAATCCAGACCAACATCTGTCATGACCTCCCTTTTTAGCGTACCACTAACATAATACGCAAACAGAGTCGTTGTAACCTACTACGCTACGAGCTTTAGTCTACCTCTAACTTCCGAGCATGCGCAGAAGTAACTTGCATGTGAATAGCATATACGATACCTCGCAGATACGCTATACAAAAACTCCTATTATCAATATTTTGGTTAAGATAACCGTAAGGACATAACTTGTATGGCAGTCCTTTCTGTTTTCTATCGAGCCATCAGAAATAATTAGCATTATGCGATATTTATTCTGCTATTTGGAAGTAAATTCACATTGATAATTCTTCATTTTAAACATTTTTAGACATATTTCCGAGTTCTATTACGCAGGTGCAGAAAGACGGAATATTTCTAATAATAACTTCCAATAATTTTCATCGTCATTCCCATTTACAAGCATCGTCATTTGTTCCAGATTTAAAACAACTAAATATAAACGTAGGTATCCGCGGCCGGAGTCAGTATGAACCTTTGTCCGGGACAAAGCGCATCTTAGTAGATAAAACTATTCTACTGGCAGAGTACGACAGCGACTAAGGTCTGTACGACTCTAACATTGCCCTGAAGAAGGCCACAGCAAGATGGCCGAAACGTCGGTAGTTTTATCGACTAAAACGCGGTTTGTCCCGGAAGTTCATGTTAAAGCAAGTTTGAGAGCAATTACGTCATAGTATTAATGTAATAGATACCCCATCAACATCCTGTCAACCACAGATTATTCAATGATTAACTTGATAAGATTATACGTCATAATTTACTTTACTATGTACAATTCTGTAATCAAGTTGATACCTTCAGTTACCAGTTCGGCCTCCGGGGCAGTTCATGATGCCTGTATCTGTGGACTCGACGACGCATGGACAGTCCCCGACATCGAAGCTGCCTTCTCCATCTATGCTGTGAGTGAGTACTCGCAACCTATACGATTCTTCTGTCTTTTCTGTCTCTACATCTGTTTCGCTTTTCCCTCGTTCCTCTTTTTATTCGCTTGCTTCGTTATATTCCATAGTCAACGCTTTCCAGAAGACATGTGATGCGGCTTACACATACTACTTCAGGCTTCACATCTACGGACTTTGCTGAATGCCTGGACTCGAATTATTTCTACTAGGGTCAGGTCCCGAAAACATACTTTATTCAATCATCTGTTCCTTTTGGAATACCACCTTAATAACCCATCTAATTCGTTTAGGAAGAAAAGTTTTATTTGTCTCACCTCTCATAAAGTAATTTATTATTATTATTATTATTAATTTTCATGAACTATTTTCACGACTTGTAGTTGGATTCAGGTGAGTGCGGGGTATATCGAGCATCCTCATCTCAAGCAATATCACAATTTAAAATTTTTTTGACTATTCTACAGGTATTAATTTTCTGACTATTCAGCTTTTTTGAAGTTAGAAATGTGATTTTTGCGAAATGAAGCCGATTAATACCCAGACTGTGAGGGATGACTCCAGTGGTGGACAAGATTATAGGGACTATATAAATACACTCCATATTCCATAAGCGAAGAATTTCCGTTTTCTAATTTTGATATTTTTCAATTTTCTCATTTTAAGTAATTTGTATGTTGTAGGTATTGGTTACTGCAATATCAATGATGTGTGTCAATTTCTTGAATTTGTCTTTTAGAATAATATCTGATCTGCTGTGATGGATTTTCTTGTTGGTTAGGATTGATCTATCAAAATAAATTTTGTACTTGTTCTCCGAAATGGATTTTGGGAAATACTTGTAGTACGGGACAGTGTCTTCTATTAGTCCATACTTCCCGCAGAGTTTCTGATGGATAACATTAGGAACCTGATTGTGTCTGTGGGTGTAATCTGTCTGTGCTAATACAGTGCTTCCTCCAGTGATGTGTTGTATAGTTTCTGGTTTAATCTTGCATTTCCTACANTGCTTCCTCCAGTGATGTGTTGTATAGTTTCTGGTTTAATCT
The DNA here is from genome assembly GCA_002313205.1 of Laupala kohalensis. Lineage (NCBI taxonomy): Eukaryota > Metazoa > Arthropoda > Insecta > Orthoptera > Trigonidiidae > Laupala > Laupala kohalensis. The sequence goes on from NNCF01130700.1 coordinate 69,788, forward strand.
TGCATTTCCTACATTTGTCATCTGCTATGTCTGTGTCTTGCAATATAAATAATAATAATAATAAATTTATTGTCAAAGAAGCAGTTAGAAACTGCGTATGACCACGTGGAGGACAATAAACTAATTTACTCTCCGGAAGCAAGCAAGGGACCATCCCATCAATTCCGATCAAGGGCCCTAACGCAGAGGCGGATTCAAAAAAATTCAGCAGTTCCTAGATAAGATAAAAAGTGAGCTGCGAGTTATAATACTAATAGAATGTCAATATGTTTGTAATTTTACGCAAAAAATTACATGTACAAGTTATTATCGAATTACAGATTATTCTGAATATAGTGTTTAAAAATCATAAGAGTTGAA
>NNCF01130700.1:70762-116030 GCA_002313205.1 Laupala kohalensis
TTACAAGAGTTTCGGGGGTGAGATTTACATATTATCCGAACTATCCTCTTCTGAATTCTGAAAGTTTGAATGCTCTGACCGGAATTACCCCAGAAGGTAATGCCGTAACGTAAATGGGAGTAAACGTTTGCAAAATATACGCAACGGGAAATACGTGGACTAACTGCGTTAACTAAGATTCGGAATGCGTAACACAATTTGCTTAATTGGGAATTAATATGGTCAACGTGACAATTCCATTTGAGGTTGTCTTGATTATGGAGATCTAAGAATTTTGTATTTGTAACAGTTTTTAATTGTGATCCGTTTAAAGATAGAGAAACCTGGGGTAAAGATTTTGTGATACTATTATGAAATGACATAGACACTCTTTTGTCAGTGTTTACAATGAGACGATTTGCATGGAAGCAAGTCGAAAGGTTAGACAAAACATTTTTAGCGTTGGCGTGTTTACATAGTAAATTAGTGTCATCAGCAAGAAGAACCATTTTGCAATCTTATGTGGATGATGACATGTCGTTCACATACAATAAAAAGAGTATAGGGCCGAGAATTGATCCTTGGGGTACTCCGCAAGTAAGTGGCTTTGTTTCTGAAAGACAACGCTCAAGTATTTTATTTTTAGTATAGGATATTTCTACTTGTTGATATCTATCTTTTAAATAAGAAGTTAGCCACTGATGTGGAAGTCCACGAATGTCTAAAGAATGTAATTTGGAAAGGAGAATTCCGTGATCGATGACATCGAATGCTTTGGATAAGTCAAGAAAAACACCCTGGGGATTTTCTCTACGGTCAAGAGATGTGGTAACATCGCTAAAGAAAGAAAATATGGCGCTTGTAGTGGAAAATGATTTCCTAAAACGGTGTTGATCGTCAGAGAGAATGTTATTTTTTGATAAAAAATCTAGAAGTCGCTTATGGAATAATTTTTATAGGATTTTTGAGAAAGTGGGTAGTAGAGATATTGGTCGGCAATTTCCAATATTAAGTTTGTTTCCTTTCTTGTGTAAAGGTTTCACTTTAGCTCTCTTAAATATATTGGGAAACACCCCTTCCGATAAAGAACTATTAAAAATATTTACGAGTGGATTTAATATAGCGTGGGACGAAGATTTAACAATAAACTCAGGTATATCATCTATGCCTCGTGAAAATTTGTTTTTTAAGGAGCTGATGATTCCCATGACTTCACTGGCGTTAGTAGTTTGTTTCGGAAGTGAATTGGGTATGTGGGTGGATATAATTGGAGGACATTGATTTGGATATATTGAGTTCGTTATTTTACCAACTTCTGAGAAGTAAGAATTAAACAAACTTGCGATGTCCTGAGGATTTGATACGATTTTGCCATCGTTTAGTAAAGAAAAATTTTCTTCGCGATTTTCAGAAGTTGACGTAATTGTTAACAATATTCGACATGGCTTTCATCCGGTAGTTCGATTTTATTATATGCCTTTCGTTTTCCATAACTTTAGCTGTATAGACTACTTTTCGAAGAATAGTCTCATATTTACGAAAATAATTATGGAATTCGGGTGGTTGGTTATAGCGTTTTGAAAGATAATATAAACGGCGTTTGTTTTTTGAAGAAATTCTTATCCCTAGGGTGATCCATCTATTGTATTTTTTTGTGTTAATTAACTTGCGTTTTATGGGAAAACTAGAGTTGTAATGTTTTAGGAATGTTGAGATAAATACATTGAATTTGTCGTCGGTGTTTTGGCAATTGTAAACATCTTTCCATGTTTCTTCACGCAAATAATTTACGAATATGGATTTATTTATGTCATTAAACTCTCTTGTAAATTTGTAAAGGATTTTAAGGGGTTTTAGTTTATTATTAATAGTCAATACTTGAGCAAGGTGATCACTGTATCCGGCGATAAACACTTCAGAGAGATACGAGAATCCATTGTTGACTATAATTTGATCTAGCAATGTTTGAGATGAGCCGGAGAGGCGAGTGGGGTCGTTTATCGTAGTAATAAGGTTGAAGGAGTCGATAAGATTCTTGAATCGATTAACTGGTGAATGTGCAGAGTCGGATGTACTCAAGAAATCGATATTGAAATCACCACATATAACGATAGATTTAGTAGATTTATGTGTGATATGTTTTAAAACAATTTCGAAGTTCCGAAAAAATATGTCAAGATCTGATTGAGGAGGTCTATAAATACACAAAACAACAATACCGGTGTCGGTCAGATTAACTGCAGAAAATTCGAACACACTATCTACGCAGAAGTTCTTCAGACACGACAGCGACTTAGGTCTGTACGACTCTGACTTTACCCTGAAGAAGGCCACAGCACGATGACCGAAACATTGGTAGTGACATCTACTAAGACGCGGTTTGTCCCGGACAAACAAGCTTATAAGATATAAGTTGTAACCATATTTTGGAGAAGTTATTATCGTTGCTGATAAAAAGGTTTGTCTATAAGTTTGATTCTAGTCGCCAATCCGAGACTCTTTCATTTTGTATCGTGATGAAAATGCGATTCATTGGCGAAAGATTTAATTCTTGATGAATACAAGGGAAGAAAATCGTTTGACTGAAATTGAAAAATTCTTACACAGTAGTATTTTTCCCTAAATACCCAGAAAAGCTTTTACGACCAAGAATTCCACGAGACGAGGGTTTTTTTTGTATAAATCTGCCCGGGTTTTCAGATCATTTCTTACTCTATTCTTCGCAAATATCTAGAACCCTTTGTCCTTCGTAATAGTGAATGTTTTGGGTGAATTTGATGAAACCATAGAAACCCTTCGTCATTGTTGCTGACCTACATCAACTATGGTTAATGCGATAAATATCCACCACCATGGTTAACGCAATGACTTCGGGGCTATGTGAGAACTGTCGGTCTTCCTCAACAGACTAATGCATCATCGTTTGTGATAATGGTTACCTCCAGGTAAAATATACCAATAAATTCATTAATCATTACTATCTGAAGGCTTAGTTGGATAAACGTGTCGTAACAATACTATTATCAGGTACTACACCTCAATAAAATTTAAATAAGTTTTAAAATTTTAATAATGTTGTATCATAATCTGTCCAGCTAATTAGAATGTAACATTGGAAATCTGTAAAACTTTCGAGATATCAAAATCGAAAAAAATAAGAATGAAACTTCTCAAACATGAAATCAATGAATAATGTATTACTTTCTCATTCATTTATCTGTCCTACCTAATGGAAGTGCGATATCTTTCTTAATCCTGTTAATGTCCAATCGGTAGCACTAAAAAAGCAATTCAGTAATATAAAACACCCAGAAAGCGTAATCAATTTAAGTTATCGCTATTCTAAACTGGAAACAAAAAGCTATAATCTAAACAGCAATGAAAGATAAAATAATTACGAAAGAAAGTGTAATACGATTTCTTTAGCAAGTTGCTCGTTGGTTAAACTAAAAATACAACAAACGTAATTTAAATCTGAATTTAATTCATTCCATATGTAAACAGGGGCGATGCAGTCATCAAATATGTTTAATTAGTTAACGAAAAATTCTTACTCAAAAGAAATTATTGACAGGGATAGGAATTCTTGAGATATGGTCACATTCAATCTGATGGATGATGGATTTACTGCAACCCGATGGATGTTGTATATAACCAAACCTCAATAATTCCAATCCCTAAAACGTGTAATTATTAATTGTAGGTTTTTAAAAGTTCGATCCATAGACAGATAAATTAATTGATTATCCTCCCCCAAAATACGGGAAGAAGTAGGAATGAAGTTGAACCTGATGATTTTTATTATAATTATCTCTCAATTTACTAGAGTAGAATATGCAAAGTGCTAAATAAATCTTGAAAACACGTTGTGGGAAAAATGTTGAAAAAGAATTTATGTAATAACAAAGACTTTAACAAAATGTGCCAGTAAATTGCTCAGTAACAAAAATTCTAGTTGCTTCGATCCAGCAATTAGTTCAATTTGTTTGAGATTTCAATCCTACACATTGAAAAATCATCAATTTCAGGACAGAATTTTGCTCTGAATGATCATAGGCTTCTATAAACTGTAATGATATCGAAAATTTAGTATCTGTAGAAGATGCTTAAATGTTAGTGCTGTGACCTTTCGAACCATGGTCACATTGATTATATTAATGTCTAGCAGAATTAACCCTGTTACCAGGAGTATGAATTCGTTGTACATGTGTCACTGTTCGTCTATTGACTCAGAAAACTATGAATCTGACACTCATATAGGAAATTTCCGACTACTTTTACATGTTACTCCATTCCTATTCCACTTCTACGGGGTTAGATGTGTCTTAAAGTCTACTTAATCAGCATAGGTGTCACTACTTACATCATCAGCTTTAAAAATCATGGATTGGACACTAATATTTGTTATACCTATCACCCCGTTCCCACACCACTCCTAAGGTACTTAAACAGTATTATAGACAGTAGTTTTCTCCCACTTTGAATTTAAAGTGTGCAATATTTCCTTGAGATGTACCAAATTTATGGATGAAGGGGTGGATAGGGTGGTTCATTGGAATCTCACGTAGACAGTGGTCTTCTAGGTTCGAAGGTCAAATGTGCAAAATTTAATATTGCTCACAAAAATTGTAGGTTTGTTTAAGGAAAGAGACCCACATGTTGTCTCTTTCTTATAGAGATGTTTATAGATTGAATTCCACCGAGAAAATATTTTATTCTTTATTATTAATACAGCAGACCTTTCGCCCGGTTATCGAGGAAATATTTCCCATGAAATCTGGGAATTTTTTCAGTCCAACTCTGATCAGATTATTTGGCGAAGATTCGCACTTGGATTGTCGCAGCGTGGTAACGTAATAATATTGTGGTATGGGTTGTTGGTGTGCCTAGGCCGCAGTACGAGGAGCCGGGCGCGGCGACGGTGTCCCGTTGGCGACCGTGGATGGCCACTCCCGTGGCGAGGGAACCGCCCGTGCGCGCTTACTCGGTACTGTCGTGGACTGCGGTGTCACGCACTGGGCAGAGGCGTGGCGGCGGCGCGCGACCGCTCTTCGGTGCAGAGGTAGCGTTGCCACCGGGAATGATGGCTCCAGGGGAACTGATCGGCGGCCATGGCAGCGGTCGCGGGGGCGGAAAGTCTCAGCGGTTGGCGGACGAACACAGCTCTTCCTCCTTTTATGGTGAGTCGAGTGAGGGGGTCATTTATATATACCGTACTAGCTGAATACCCACGGCTTAGCATTACGCGCCTGGGATTCAGGACCTCTTCTCGAATCTATAGCCGATTAGCATAAGGACAAGCTACTGAGTTTAACGAAGATGATACTGTAGGGGTAAGATGTGTGATGCAGTCGTCAGAAGGTGGTTGGACCACATAGATCATTCGTCAACCAAACTACCAAAGGTTCACATCATGGAACATGGGCCCTTATGTCTTTTCATGACTACATAATGTCAATATCGGATGATTGGAAACAATCTTGATATGGTGTATAACAAATATTATAATATGCGTATGAGCTCGGCTCTCGTGCACCATCACGGTACCTCATTCGGCCGAAAACTTAACATATTAAGACGCTCTGTCTTCCACCACCAGATGACAGTGCAAACCAGAACTCCATAGAGACCCTTTACTAAGAGAGACTGACCTTTGATGAAATGTCGGCCATTTTAGTTCAAAAAGGGATTGATCACCGTAGAACGCAATACTATTTCGTCATCGTTCATCATCGTCTGACACACTTCCAATTACTACAATCAGGAAAAAATAGTTAACTCATCAGGAAGACATGTAGAATATAAATATTTTCATGTAAATTTATTTTTGTGAACAAGAATTTTACGAAATGCATTTGTTTTTTCATTCGGAAACTGTAGGGTTGTCGTTTCGATATTTCTTGGAAAACAGATGGATATCTGAAAGAGGTTGCGATAATTTGGCGTGTGCTCACTAGCGAGGGACAAACACAAAACTTCATCAAGTAAAATTCGACAATACTTTATACTTTTGATCCTTTTGATTATAGGATTGTATTCAATTATAAAATTTTGTTTTATTTTTAGAATTCATATTTCTTCGGTAATTTTTTTTCATTTTTATATAATTATTTACTTTAATTTCAAAACATTTAGAGGCATGATTCATTCTGAAGACTTTATTTAACAGATATCAATACTTGGAAATTATTTTGAAAGGGCAGTGGCAGTAGCTGAATTTAATTCATTGTAATATAATCTTTTTAGTCATTAAAACTAAGCAAGAACATTATATTTCAAATGAATTTCTTTAGGAAGTACACAACACAAAATTATAAAATCACTTTATTAATCAATCGTTTTCAAATTTTAGAAGTATGAAAAAATTACTACGCAATGTAAACTCGAGCAAAACATTTTAAATTAACAAATATTATGAATAGATTTAAATAATGATACAACTACGAAGTTAAGTCTAATTAAACAGATTTCATTATTATTGTTACATTAGTTCAGCGATAAAGTATTATGAATGAAAAATATAAGTACACGCATGCAGTACAACGGATTTCAAACAATATAATGTTCTTTTAAAAATAGTTAATCATTTTCAATGATAAAAAATTATATGTAAACAAAAAATAAGTTACTTGCCCACAATCTAATGCACTCAATGTAATTTTTTCCGAAATTGAGCTATAATTTTACAAATCCTTCAGAACACAATGATAAACATGGCTGCACTTTGAACTAAAATGGCGGATTTCGTAAAACTCCCGGCGAGCGATTGTCCAGTCTCTCTTAAATATAGGGTCTCTAGATCTCCAAGAGAGCAATCATGGGTTGTTTTACGCGTTCTAATGAAGTGACTTATCTCCACCCCACACAGCGCTAGGTCCAAACGTTGCGACTGCTGGGTTCATCAGTCGCGGTCTGCCGGTGGGTGCTGCGCTGACGAGTTTGGCTCTTCCGGCGTCCACGGGTGGCGGGCGCCTGGTGCTGCTGAGTGAGCCAGCGGAACTCCAGCGGTCTCTTCCGCAACGTACCAGTGGCCACGGCGTGCCCCTACCGCAATCGCATCGCCAGGCGACGCTGGCACGAGAGCGGCAACAAGACGTGAAAAACATTTTGGCTCTGCAGCAGCAATTGCAACAACCGCAACAGGCGGTGAGAGAATTGCTTTGGAAGACATTACGGGGTCATTCAATATTACCGCCCACCTCGAAGATCTCCTAAACGTACAAAAATCTCCTAACAGTGCAATTTTTACCGAGATAAGTTGTGATATGGTGCTTATAATTTGACAGACCAGGCAGCGGGGAATCTTTCCAGTGATAAAGTCCTGGAAATTTGTAGATGCTACACCCGAATCTCTAAAAATTTTCCGAACTTTTTATACCCATTCTTGGTCTATGACGTACTGTAGCATTATAGCTGCAGAGAAATTGACACTGACTTTCTAATGAAGTTATGTATATGTTTATAACATGATTTAAAAATTCTCAAAACGAATAATACAAAGACTGAATTTAAACGAACAGTGAAACAGCACCGCGAATATCTAAGTAATTGCGACGAAGAGAAGAAGACATTAATTGGAGCCTCGGAATTTTCTGAACTGCGGGAAAGCCATGCTAGATATTCAGAAAATGTTGCTATTCGCGTCACTGTTGCGTTGTATTTCGAGCAAGTTCAAGATATGTTACATGTTTATATTTGTCTATACTATGGCATTAAAGTAGCGCTAAAAAAGATCAAGGGTTCTATTTCAAACTTAAAAGTTCGGTTCAATATCTCTAAAGCTACAAATTATTAATCCCGCGTCACAACCTAACTCAGTGGAACCTGCATTATCTTTCAGGTTAAATCATATTTGAGATAGATATTTTTATTAACTGTATAATATTGAATTTAGATCGTGGAGGTGACTATGCGCAATGCAAACTGTATCACAACTACTCATCCTATGCCAATGTGAAAAGATCGCATTAAAATACGAGTTTAAATTGCTGTTATCATCCAAACAAACGAGTATTGTCTTGTCCCACAATATCATTCATTGTTTTACCAACATTTGGTGAATTATGTGTTCTACTTCAAAGTTTTATACAAATTGAAAAATATCGGAGCAACATTTCTTCAAGTTAAAAGCATGTGTCCATGCAATGACGAGGACACGTTCACGAAGCAAATTACAAACATGTTGCATTATAAATAGAGAGCTCTATGTCACTATAACGTATCCTATTCCACTCACAATTATACATCAACTGTTGGGTTTAGAACAGGAATTAGTGCCATATATTGTAACAAAATGGGGAGGTTTAATTAGGGGTGCTTAGGTAAGCTAAGCCCCAAGTTGGAGCGTCAATTGTAACAAAGCTTCCTTAATTAAAAAAAGGGGATAGGGTAGTGGTCAACACTCACCTGAAAAATATGCCCTGGCTAGCTCGTACCAATTAAAATCAATAAGTAGGTTCGTGATTATTTATCTAAGTGAAATACACGCACTGGGGTTCCTTATCAGAAGGAAAACGCATTACATTACAACATTGATGCACTCTTTACAAAAGAAACCCTTCTAAATTTAACAATACCAAATGATTACACAGAATTAATTGAAATTTAGTACAGTTTACAAATTTAGTAGACATTAACATCGCTCATCTTCTTTCAGCCCTTTCTATTTTTTTTGACAATCACAAAAACAAAAGTTCTGAGTATGGGCCTTCACTCATTTCGGTCGAAACACTGAATCTTTTCGCTGCTGCTTAAATACTAACGTTGGTCGCATCCAACATAGCAATTACCTTCTCGACAGATGTACAAATCAGTCTATGATGTAGGCGGATGTTGGAATATCATTGACAGCATTTGGCCCGAACGGTGACCCCGGGTGCCTCTCAGCTGGTAGTTCCTTCATCGACGATAGCCCAGTCGTTCTGCAGTCTCCGCGCCCTTCAGAAGTTCCCGCTTATTCTCGGAATTGCCGTGCCTCACCATAGCCTCGAAAGTTCGTTCACGTCAATGTCCTTCGAAACTTGCCGAGATGCTATTTAAATGTTGAACGCCGTCACTCATCAGCGAACAAAGTAGCGCGTCGCGTTTCCGATTCGTTCTCGGAGAATTTAAAAACGTAGAAGTTTTATCAACTTCTTACAATTTAAATAAGTTTCAAATTGTCACTTAATATCAATCTTGAACTTAAAAACATTAAGACCTAATGGTCTGAAATTTCAAAGTCTGACGTCTAATGTAGTACTCATTAGTGAGATGGAGCAGTAACACGAATGTTCTGCTAAGAGAATGAAATATTCTCGAAAAGTCATAGAATCATAGAATGCTACTTGAATCTCAGAATGATAGAACGCATGATAGAAACTCAGAATGCTAGAATAGAATGCTCGAATGAATCTCGGAGCGTCTCTGCACGAGAATAAATGGACTCATCCCCCCTCAGCTCCTGCGACGCTTGCCCACGTGCTCTGTTTTCAAAAACAACTTTATCCAATAATATTAAAATCTAACTCAACGCGGTGTCTTCGCTACTGGTTATTTTTCAACTCGACGAGGCGTATTCCTAGCCAATCGACAAACTGCTTCTTTGAAAATTTCCACCCTTCAACGGCGCTCTCCTTTCCAACCGCTTTCTGTGTGATCTTAACCATACGGTTTTTAACAACAAAAGGATACCGAACTTATGCAACTTTCTAAATTTCAACTATCACACCCGTCCCTTTGAAGGTTTCTTTCTTCTACATTTCGTCAACGCTCGCCAACCGTCTCTAGGTCGCTATCCCTTGATAATTTCTACAAGCTAAGGGTGCACCTACTCACACCCCCGCCTTCTTTTGTCATCCCTTTAACTCATAAAATCTCTGTCTCTCTCGTCTTCCACGATCTGCGTCTTCCACGCCGCTGCGCGTTAGTACTCGTACCCGTCGCCGACGCTGACCTTTTTCTTTCAAAAATATCGAGTAATTTTCTGTTTTTTACCAACTTCACTCCAACGATTTTGTTTACAATATACTCGCCATTTTCTAACTCCCAACTGCTTTTGGCCAAAATAAGTGCGGAGTACGCCGACACTTTCCCTTCGCTAAGTTTTATGGTCCTTTCTTGGAACAAGGAAACCCTACGCCTACTCCAACGGCTAAGAGCCTTCCCCACCCCACTACATCTTCGCCTCAACGGTCGCGGTACTCTTCCGCTTACTTACGAACATTCGGATCTTTTATAACTTTTTTATATTGATTAATAATCGAGAATTAATCGAATCTTACAATATAGAGTTCTATATTTATAATGTTAAGATAAGTTGTTTTAATGCACATCCACTAAATACGATCCTCCTTTTAAACATGTCAAAAATTTGTTGTCATTTTTTAAATATTATCTCTCTCTGATATACGATTTCAAGACAGTTGTGGTGAACAAAAAACTATTTATTATTGTTTCAAGACGGAAGACGTTTATCACCAACTACTTATTCCATATTAAATAATAGTGAATATCCGGTTTTCAATGTCATTAAGACCCGGATATGACAGTCCTCAGATTATGTTATTTCTTTGGTTGGAAATAATATTAAATACAGTATTTAAAGACTTTTAGGAAATATGTAGGCTTCGTATTAATGATATTATGCGTATGTATTAATTATTTCGGGGATGATTTTCGAAGTAAACTGTTCCCTAAAAAAATTAAATTGGGAACGTTTTATTAGCATGTCGGAATAAAAATATACAAATTTCTAACCAAGCACAAATATAGAAATATTTTCATGTAACTCTGTGTTTCTGTTAAGTCTAATATTTCTGATATCTATAAGAGAGTCTATTTGCTCTCCACCGATAATAAACATTCTGTCCCGAATAGAAACGAAGTTGTCAATAACAATTGAGTTCTGAAAAATTTAGTAAATCATTTGATTTAATTTACACTTTCAGTTTTCTTGTTCACTACAGCTAATTGGTTTTCTATTTCGAAAACAAAAGTATACATTTGACAGATTAATTCATCAAACTTAGATTATTCGTGGGCATGTGCTGTATTGCAGTGTTACGCAGAAAATCTCTAAATTTTGGCGGCGGCGCCGGGCTGAGACCCGGATATCCGACGGTGGCATGTGTGGACGCACTACATTTATAATATTTTCATTTATTTTTATATTATTTTATTTCTTAAAATATCTCTTGAATGTCAAATGAATTAAAGAATGAGCTGTTAAATTATGACCTCACTTCACTTCATACTCGTCCTTCTGATCACTTAAGTTAATTGGTAATGTTATATCACGATTTAATATACACTTCAATGTGAAAACATCATTCGTACAAAATTGAAAGTTTGTTCCTTCCACTTGTTAATGGTAATAATTGTGCAGCTTTACAATGGCGCAGTTCACGAGTCAATAACAAATGGATAAAAATTAGAAAATGGTGGAGGGTTACGAGACGAGGAATGACATATGCGCGAACTATTTCGACGTAATTGACACAGAGCATCGTGGAGAATATTACAATACAAAACAGCGTGAAAACATCATCGCCCATTACGAAAAAGCAAACGTTTCAAAACAGAAACTATATTTAAAAGATATTTTGTAACAGCGCGTTTTATAAACTATAAATATAATAAATAAAATAAATATACACCATCACCAAGTTCATACTGCTGAAATTAGAATCGAAAAAAGAAAATTACTAGTTCTATGTGCATGGTGATTTTGAATAATCCGACTTTCTCCATAGTCAATAAATTTCCAGAAAAAAGAAATTTGCTCAGTACATGGATATTTGCTAACTTATAAATCAACATAAAACAAAAATTTAAAGGTATGCACATTCCATTTTAGCTCAGATAGTTCTAAAAGTTGTGTTTTCAAAACCATGTTGGCAATTGCGAGAAATGAACGGATTTTGGATAAAAGTATTGTGGAACTAGGGATCACATTGACAGAAAAAAGTACATTTATCTTGCAATGTTCTCCAAGAACAATTTTGCTCATATAACATTTTTAAATAAACGTATGTTCTAGGATGGTATGAAACTTATATGGAAAAGGTTAGAAAGTCACTGTTTACGCAGATTTCATGTGTAGTACGTAATTAAATATAGAATCATGTAGAATTTGTTCAAACAATTATGAGGTGTTGGTTTTTTCAGAAGTTTCGCCACTCTGTTGTAAATGGTAACTTGGTTCTAAAGAGCAAAAGCCTTATTCCGGTAAGAATCAGGGCAACTAATGGTGCCCTTTAGAGAAGCTCTATGGAACTTAATTATTCAGGAGGATGGATATATGCTTAAGGAGGGTGATAGAGGAACACTTGTACTCACCAATAGGTAAATATCTATCAAGAAACAATGGAATTATAAAGTGCTGAAACCAAATTTTTAATATTTCTTTATTGTAATTTTCAGCTTTGGAGATTTAGAGTTCCATATCAATACCTCGGATATTCAGGTCTTAACCCAGATTATTTTACTCGAAGGTCAGATAATTTAATTTTACTAGCTGCGCTTTATTGTTGATTTAAAATTACCATTATGAAGTACTTTATCTCCAAGATAGAATTACACAACTCGAAACATGATTTTAATATGCAGAATCGAATCTAGTATAAATTCCGTTCTCGATATTTCTATTCATGGAACGATATTTCTGCAGAAAAGTTATTAGTAAAATTGAATGTGTTATATATGATGAGCTACACTGGGTAAGATAAAGTTCTGCGATTTAGTCATGTACATCGTTTTAACTCTTTGTGTTACACGTATTTATGCTTCAATTTTACTGTTCCTGGTAAGCATATTGTCATATCTTTCATAATAAGTAAAGCCTGTATCGCTATGAATATACTATCTTTTAATATTGGACCATTCAGAGACACACACTCATATGTTGAAACATGCATAAATATACACTCATTTATAATTGCCCATTTAACAAATAAGTAGTTGCTATAATATAACAAAATATTAATAATTAAGTTAAATAAAACTAAAACAGGATTGCTTTGAACAATCACACTTCACTACACTACATTTAACTCTTAGTATTTCCTCTATCCTTAGACTCCATTCACCTCACTACACTGCGTGTATAATGTAGCATTCACACTAAAATTACCACAAGAGTAGTAATAACAAGAACACTACTACATTAGTTAATACTAGTGTAGTTAATACTCTTGCCTATAGGGGTGGGGTATATTGAAATAAAAAATCTCGAATTTATAGTATAGTATCGATGTATCAACAATATCCGAATAATGTATAGTTTATAATAATACGTACTTGCGGAAAAATATTTCGGGTTTCTTGCGGACAAATTTGTTGGTGTTCTGTTAATATTATAACATATACCGAACTATTTTTATTCTTATCATATAGCGAGTAGAAATGTTAAATCCGCCTCTACCTTACGGCCCTTGATCAGAATTTGATGGGATGGTCCCTTACTTGCTTCCGGAGAGTAAATTAGCTTATTGTCCTGCATGTGGATAAACGCAGTTTCTAACTGCTTCTTTAACAGTAAATTTATTATTATTAATATTATTAATCTAGTAGTACTAGTATATATTATTTTTTTATTGCGCAAAGCACAATTTTCTGAAGAGTGCAGAGGGATTGAGAAGCCATGTGCGGTGTGTAGGATGATCTGGCGGTTCGTCGACACCCAGCAACTGGTTCTCGGTCTCGCATCAGCTTCTCGCAACAAACGGTGAGTCACTCAGATATTTCCAAACTATTCTCTATTCGCGACTTTTCAGATTTGAATCATTCATCTGGTGGCTCAGGGACTAGCATGCTCGTTCGTCAACTAGACACTCGGGGATCAATTCCCGGCGGGGCCAGAAAAAAATATTTGTAGCTTTTTACTTCATTATCCCAGTTCATCAGTAGCTGTGTCGATTGAAAAAGCAAACATTCCTCCTGCTACTACTCCCAGTATCACTAACTATTACTATTAATAACTACTCCTACTAACACCTCCACGTGGGCCACACGTTGTTGGTAAACCCAACTAAGCGACCCACCTATACTAATACCATTCTACCCTCCTACCTCCTATCGCTCCATGTAGATAAGCTTTTCTCATTAATGTTCCAGTTCATATAGCTGTGACTACTGAAAAGCAATCCTTCCTTCTTCTATCCACCTCCTACTGCTCCTAATATCAATAACGCTAAGTATTACTAACAACTCCTACTAACACCTCCGCGTGGGCCAAGTTGTTGGTAAACCCAACTAAGCGACCCACCTATACTAATACCATTCTACCCTCCTACCTCCTATCGCTCCATGTAGATAAGCCTCACTAGCACGCTACATTTCCCATTTACAAATACTACAATAAAACTAGTGGAGCAAAACCGTTGCACAAACTTTCTCATATACGTTTCTCCGTCAGCAGCATAGTGAGAAAAAATTCTATAGTGAAAGGGTCATTTCTGGCGTGGTCCTCTATGTTCTGGTCGTCTTCCAGTGCTCAAAGTCGCTAGATGAACTTATTACTGTCTTTTATTTGAAATTTGAAAGTAAAATAAATATTTAGAATATTATTTCAAAACATATAGAGACATATCAGTCTTATAAATATCGTGAAAGTGTTATGTAAATGTTATTTCGTTGTATACAGAAATTGATGAATCTTCGTATCTGCAGTGCGTTTGCTGTCCTCCTGTGTATTTTATCATTATCATCTCTTTCATTTCAGTTTACGAAATGTGTATTCTACATCTGCTTGGTCCATTTACACTGCTAAATATTATTCAACCTTCTAAAAACAGTAAATTAATGTTAAGTGTAACTATGTTGCACTAAATTACTATTGTGTGTATACCAAACTTTCAAGCGAAATACCGCTAATGCGGATGTAATGCATAATAATTGTACCCTAAGTACAGAAAATTTAAGCAAAATCGTTGGAGCCGTTTTTGAGAAACATTCAAAAGAGTACTTTGGTCTTCATGTGAAGTACCCTTTGTTTTAAAGTAAAAAAAAATTAGAACACGTGCATCGACAACAAGTAAATTGTACTGTAAATACGAAATAGGAATTAAACTGATTCATCCGATTACTCAGAATATCTGCGCACTGATGGACGGACGGGCGGACGTTATGAATCAGGGATAACCAAAACGGATATTTCCGTCGAAACCTCGCTTTCAAACACTTTTACGATTACAAAATTTTCTATATACTACGTATATGAGAAAGTAAAAAACACTCTCTATTCCCGACTCAATATTCTGACATGTTCTCTAGGAGTGAAAACTGAACTAGAGGAGATGGTGTAAACTAACATGTCTTGATGTACAAACTTGTGATTGCAAAATGATAAGTACAAGGTTAAAAGCATTGAAATCCTACGAGTCGAATGGGATAGTCACTTCATGATTGCCATTATGACCATATGACCATAGACGAGTTAACTGGAGTCGCGAAAAGAATAGAATTTTATGCCAGGGATATTTCTAAAATTTTTAGACAACATAAATAAATTGAGACTTTCTAATATTTGGTATCAGTTTATCCACTCAGTTTTACAATTTATTTGTATTTTTTATTTCATATCATGATATAAATCTTTTTTATTTTTTCAACTTTCAAGACGGCTGGTATATTTGATTAAATATATTAGTGATTATTACTATGAGCAACAATTTATTTATAAGAGGTACGTTTTATACTAAACGAATTTAAAATTAATTATTTAAAATTTGCTCATTACCTCGCCTCCCCACCCGCAGCTTCTACTTTAGTCTCGGTTACTTTTGAAGATAATTTATTAAAAAGAATGAAAATAGCTTAGACACAACTTGATATACATTCACTAAATAATTTCTTTTTCAATACAATTTAGATTCATAAATTTACAAAAATGGCAGTTTTTTAATAGTACGACTCTCTGTATTATTTTACTCGAATGCAAATGAATCGCCCTTTTTTAAATACCTGAAAATATTTTTGTAGTATTGGTTGTTTTTTATTGTATTATGAAATTTTTTCTTTGTTATTCAAATGTAACACACTATTTTAAGACTTTACAATATTGTAGAAGTAATTCTATGGGAATTTTTAATTTGTCAGAACCCAAAACAATTTTGTCAATTTTCAAACAACAATGCAAGCTGACTTACTTATTTAATGTCAATGGAAAAAGTATGAAAATGTATAAAATTCTCGTTACAAATCTTGAGAATCGGCAGTTTTTAGAAGTTGGATTATGTAAGTTCGCACATGGCATGTTGTGATTAATCTGCAAATGTGCGTAGTCCTGCCAAATATATATTCTTAAAATAATTCTAACTACGTGATCATACTACTAAGTCAGCTAAAGTAGACCCTAGTTCCACGATGTTACCATCAGATAACACTCTTTTCTTTAATGCCGTGTTTCCATTCTAGGATATTCCGCGATACTTCTTTGAACATCTTTCAGACATTTTCTCGCTCTCAATTATATGCACGTTTGTTTTTTTGTAATAATTTCTGATACATTTCCTTCATTTTCCTTTTTTGTCTTTTCTGTACACCATACCACCATGCCAACCATGATTCCGCTGTCAAGCAAGCTGTTATCCCTTACACAGTAATCATGTACTTCTCTCTGTTAATCAACTCTTTCCCTAATTTGTTCTACAAACCTATTGTCCTCATCTTATTCAAATATTGTGCTCGTTCTGGTGGTTCGTACAAAGGGCAATCCCAAAATACATGTTCTCTTGTTTCCTCTTTTATTCTACACTCACATGTTCCATCATGCATTAATCGAAATCGTTTTAGCATCACCATGATCAATTACAAATTCTAATATTGGATTAGGTGGTCTAATCAATTTTTAGTTCTCCTCCGCAAATGTAACGTCACACACAACCACACATATAAACACATATGGCCATAGTCCATTCCCTAATACGTTCCATGTGATTTGCCACATGATTAACGATGCATCTGTTATGTTTCTTCTTCTAACGCAACATAGCACTAGAGTCATTCAAGTCCTTTTCCTGGCGCTAAAACCAAACCGACCATCATCCCAGGGAGAGAGCCACGGAAATAGCTGAATTGTGGACCCAATCGTCTTGCGTTTTTACTGCGATATGAGGTCATATGATATTGAGTAGTGTGATTACGTAGGTCGTAAATTCAATGAGTTGATGTGACCTTTCGGTGCTACAGGAGCAGCAGGTGCGCGTGTACGAGCCGATCTCTTCGGCGAGTTCGTTGGCTCCCCTGACGTCGCAGAACGCCGCCTTCGTATCGCCTCCCCTTGCAGCGGCTACGGCTGCGGCTGCGGCTGCGGCTGCGGCTGCGGCTGCGGCTGGTGCGACGCACCAAACGGACGGCGGCGGCGTTGCAGGTGGTGGTGGCGGCGGCAGCGTGGGTGGGGGTGAAGGCGGCACCGGTGCCTGGTCGACAATGGGTCAAGCATGGTCCGGGCCGTACGGCAGTCGTCCGCCACCCAAAACCGTGACACACGTGCAGCCCATGTCGGACTCCACCGAGGAGTCGTTGGGTTCGCCACCGCTGTTGTCGCAGGAGCAAGTAGAGAGTGTCGGAGGGTCGCCGACGCCGTCGAGACGTCCGAGGCCGTCGGCACCGAAGCCGGGACGTCGCTTGCGAGTGAATGGAGTGAATGGAGTCGATCGCACGCCGCAGAACAACTCCCTCGGCAATTTGCAAGCGGAGGATGTGAATCGCCGCACGCACAAATTCTGGCACCAATAAACGAACGCCTTTTAAACATGTCTTTTCTTTTCCTGAGTATGTATGAGTGGCTATGTATAAACGTCTTGCATTGAAACGCGCTACATTAAGGTATTATGTGCGCGTTGACTGAAGTCAAGTTACCAACTATTCACGAAACATGGAAATATTCACCAAAGTAGTTCTTATTAATTAATAATTCTTTCTACTGATTTTTTTACATTGAATGAGAACAATTATTTTGTGATTTTAAAACTTGACATTATATTAGATTTTCGTTTGACTCCTTCTTTAAAATGGGTCGCATTGTCTAAAGTCACGTGAAGCGGCTGCCATTTCAGTCGGAACTGTATTTTCCCGTTTTTGGTGAGTTATACTTGAATTATTCTTGTAACATGTGGAAATCTTAACATCATTGCGTTCCTATTTCCATTTGCTATGTTTTGCCAGAATATTAAAAAACGTGAGCTCGCGAAAGTTTCTCCATATAAATCCAGATAGTAATTTGTAGTCAAATAATTCAAAGTTTAAGAGTATGAAAATTCATCGCCACTGGATAGAGAATGGTTCAAACTATCATTTAAAACATTTTTGGGGCTACTTAAGTCTATTCGCTCTGAGGCACATACTACCATAAGACTGCTCCAACGGGCTCGCGTTTACACGCGATCGAAGTTAGTATTATCAATATAATTAATTTTATTGAATACTAGTATAAACAAGGTGACTCGGGATCGGCACTGATTACTTTGGTATTTACATGCGCTCTTACTTAGCACGAGCCTGCACAAGACCCGTTGACCCGGTCCTAGAAAGTTGCTATTTATATTGTTTTCGCCTACCATTATACTGCTGATAATGGAGTTTCCACAGGTATATTACAAGTTAATTAAATTTATGATCATTTCATGATTTGCGTGACGCCTGCGATCCCACCTCTTTTCTACCAGTTAATAGCACAGTGAGTTCGTCCGAGGTAATTACTCAATGAAAACTTCAATCCCGCCCGACGTCACTTGGCGGTAATGGTAGCGACTAGTAATTTAATGTTACACAACTAATTACTTTCGGAATGCTGCCACCACTGAGTTTGCCAACAGAAACTCAGAAAGATAAAGACTGAATATTATGTACTAATATTTACAGAAATATACAACGTGGAAAGTATATGATATATTTCCATTCAAACCACCAGATCTGACGGCTCTGAACCATTACACATTGACTCAGCCCGTTGCAACCCGCAACTTCTCTACGCTCCACCTCTGACATCGAAGAAGAGTCAATATTTCGGCTCGGCGTCCGACACAGCCTCCCCGCCTGCGCGTCTGCACCGGAGGCTACTGAAGCACCTCTATTTAACACAAGCGATGCACACGACACCACATAGTTCCCATTGTTGTCCACACCATTTTATTGTCGCGCACGGCGAACTACACTTTTCCTGGAAATTGTTCACTTTCCAGCTCTCGTTATTCTGGCTGACTTCATTGTTAATAAAATATAATTTTGCTCCAGCGAATGTTTGAGCGCTGTTTTGATGACGCTACATTTGAAAGGAGTTGATAATTTTTAGGGACAATAAAAATTCCTGTACATAATAATAACCCTAACAATTGGTTTTTAGGTTTTGGTCCATATATATTTGACAATGAGAGTAACAGTGTTAATTTCTCATGCGCCCTCGGGTTTGTGGACTAATCTGGCCAACTATGATTCCACCATAAATATTTACTTACAATTTCCGAGTTCATTTTAATTGTTCATTAACAAAAGTTGATCTTGTTTTGTCATACGTAGCCATTCAAAGTTTTCCCCTGCTTTCATTTCAAGAGAAACTCAATAGGTCGCTCTGATATCGCTGCACTCTCGACGTAGTTCGCGCGACTCACGATAGAATGCGTCGTAATTACAGTAAAAGAGATTTCTCGGAGGCACCAAGAAATGCTACTGCATTGCCGATCTTGTGAACAATGCATGAATATGGCATTCATTAACCACCCTTCCTTGTATCAACTTTGTTCAGTTAGTCCTTAAATTTCTAAACATAAATATTTACACTCGGATGAAGTAATGAACTCTTCCTAGTACATAGTATACAATATATAAAGAAAAAAATACGAGTAAACAACAACAAAAAGTTCATAAATAGTGGCTTGGGGAGGGGGGGGTGGAAGTTTCCTTGAAACCCAGAATTCATGATCGGTTGAATAGCTTCGCGGCCAGTTTTACGTCTCAGACACTTAATTATGATGCAAAATGATCAAACAAACTAAAAATATGAAAAAATTTAAAAGTTAAGCGAATTTTTGGACGTTAAGCAATGATTTGGGGTTTTTATTTAAAACAGGTCAACAAACTTTTAATTTTTTTACAACATATGCAAGTATTGACGAGTTTCCCAATAAATCCGCCTGTAATTGGTTTTTGTAATTAGTACCTGTGTGTATTATCAAGGATTTCCGTATTAATTTCTCAATGAGACTGTCTCTCGTAAAAAACAATTTGATTTTGACAGTTGAAATTTCCACTGTCACTACGTAATATCCACGTATTAAAATTTCTAACTTTCCGAGTCACCACATTCTGGAGTTCCGGAATTCATCATTCTTGTGAATTCTTTTCACCGCACTTTCCAATTCTTTCCACTTGTGTATCAAGAATTCTTTTCACTTTACTCTCCAGTTCTTCGCTTTAATTGCTACCTCTTCGTACAATAAGTAATTAGAATACATTAATTCACAAAATGTCTTACCAATACAACATATCATCTGAATAATTATTTTAGGTAATTACATCTATAAATTTAACTTTAACAAAATTTCACTTTGTCCCATGAAGTCTTATTTTTACCACTTGAGAGCGAAATTCTGCCGTATTTGCTATCAAATTACCCTGAATTATTTATATAGGAATGAATGTAATTGGGTGGTAAATTTAAGGAGGGTGGGGCGTTTATGTTCTTATGGTACATCACCTTCGAACTCACACATGCCACTGGCATCGAGTGATCATTATTTTATACGAGTGAATACTGGGATCCAAAACAGAAGGTTCTGACCACTGCGACCGTATTGTGGTTTTACTTATTAGTTCGATAATAATGAAAGAATTCGTTCTTTGGGGTGACCGAAATAACGCATTACTTCGGTTAGAAATCAGAATTGGAGCGCTCTCAGTCACGTGACTGCAATCTTGCCCGATTGATACTCTACTTTGTTGGCATAGTGTCCTTCAAAGTTTGTCAGAACCGTATCTATCTATCTATCTATCTATCTATCGCCTTGCTAAAAGTTGCACTCTGATTGTATTTTTGCGATTTAAAGGTGTTGCTTGATGTAGTGCTAGTGGGGCAAAAGGACTTAAAAAGAGACTTTCCATCACATTTATCTGTGATCCCTTACTCACATGATTAACCTAGCTCAAACCATCATTTCACAGCACTGAGATATTTTCGTTCTTCGAAAGGAAAGTACATCTGTGCACTTGGGAATGTTTTCTTCTACGTTCACGAAACTACGTTTGCACATATCGACTGTCAGATTCATAGTTTATGTGATACCGAACATAAATGAGAATATTGCCGCATGAAAATGTTGGAGGAAATAGAAGTAAACAAAGACTAACCTTATATTTTTAACTTTGTGTGCATAATGGAAACGCGGATTAGCGATATTGAAGATTTAATTATTTAATTGAAGTAGAAAGATTTTGTCAAGCATTGTACATGAAATGTGAAGTTAATAACAAAACAAGTTCGAGCAATTCAATCTGTCTCAATATTTTTCCTTCCTTAACTCTTACAATCAACTTCTAGATTTTTATATAATTTTGTTCCTATTGGATTCAATACTATATATTTTTAATGAGGGAAGAATTTGTCCACATTACATTTCATGTGACACCGTATATTTCTTCTAGGCATTGTAGTGAACAATTTTTTGAAAATAAAAGAAAACTTTCATCTGCTCATCCATGACACTACTGAGAAAATATACTAGAAATGGCTGGCATTCATTTTACGTGTGATTGATTGAGTATTCCAAGTTATATTATCATGAAGCGTAAACTATTGAAAATGTTAAAACCCGAAAAAGTACATAGTTTATTTTTCACTATAACAACAAAATTAATTTTCATCGTACTTTATATTTAATGGTAATGTCTCGAGGGAACAAATTATAGAGTGTGTAAAAAGAAACTCAAATATAAATCAAACATAAAACTTGTAACAGGACAACATCTCGCTAATTTTAAATAATAGGATACTTGAAGCATCTAACAGAATTATAATTGAGGGAATTTGCAATATTTTCCTCTCAAACGGTGAAGCCTATAACGAAAGAATTACACACCTCAGCGACGACGCAAACATGAAAATTCCTTCCTGAATGTACAATCTTTCAAAATAAAACTGAAGTAGACATTTATTTTTATCCACTTGAAGAACCGGTCTGTTAGCTCTCAGAGAGTTATGAATTTACGTCCAACAATTTTTGCAGAACACCAGCGATGTAATGGAGCGGAAAATGGGAGAGTAACGGCGCGAAGAAATGGAAGAAGAGGAAAAAGAGTGTTTGGAATTGATTTTTAATTTCCCAAAAAATAAAAATACCAGGAAAATACACTACTGCGCTTTTCTAGTTTCAAAAATGGTTAATGATATACAGTGGCGGATCTAGGACGTAATCAATGAGGGGGTGGGGCTAAGGAGCAGTTTTGTTTAAAAATTATGGGTTTATAACACAAACTTTATAAATATTACCTTTAAATAAAATGCATCAAATAAATAACTAACAATTAATAATCTGGTATAACTATAACCATTATTTATTGAAATTATTAATACGGTATTATTAATTTTTATTAATCTGGTATTATTAATAACAATTATTAATCCGGTGACACCTTTACAAAGTATGCCATTAGTCAACTTCAATTTTATCTGTTAAGAGCTCAGGTGCAATGAGGGGGGGGGGCTANCCGTAGCTCCCGTCATTGATCCGCCACTGATATATAATAAAGAAGAAAATGTACAGAATACCAAATATATAATGCAGTAAATATACGGAACTGTAATTTATTTATTTATTTTCAGTAATTTTCAAAAACTAAAAGGAATATGTCAACAAATGAAACTTATCTTTGAAAGAACGATATATCTTAAATATTATTTTCGCTTTCACATCTTATTTGATCGAAATTAAAAGAATTCCGAGAGAAACAATATTTCAGAGAATCACTTAAAAATTCTATTTCTTTCATGTTTTGAAATTGTTTATATTATACTGAATATCTAAGAGATCGCTCGGATAAAACTTACGTGTGCCACATTTCTCTTTTTGCAACTTCAGTGACATTACCACCGTACTTGGGAAATGTAACTTATAACGATTTCATTCACAAGATAATTGTGTAAAATTAACAGATAAGTCTTTTTTTTTTTAATTTGGAGATTTAGGGCTCGCCAACGACAAGGTCATTAGAGACCTGATAAGAGTTCATAGCTGAAAAAATAACATTACATGATAATAAGTCAAGTCAAACTCTCCCACGACAGGCTCTAGGTGGGCCCACAGGATTCACGGAGCGTACAGCGCCGCAATAACTAGGCTTCGGCACAAGGAGGAGATGTGACTAGCATCTTGCTCCGGCCGGTTCGACTCCAGAATAAATCCGGTACTCATTATACAGACTGCTGAATAGGTCTGGGAGTCAGTCGGGAGGTTCGGGTGTGATGAAAAATCTCACACCCCACCGGGGATCGAACTCCGACCGTTCAGTCAGTCTAGCACTTTTCGATAGATAGTTTTTTAGAACTTTGGTAAATTTCAGACAAAAATATACAGCAAACATTTTTGTTGTATATTCAATACTCAAAAAAATATAAACGTCTCACATAAAAACTAATTTAAGTTCGAAAGAAGTTGGACCTCCAAATTCCTCTTGGATATCCTTCCCCTCTTGACACTAGAAGAGTCCCACAGTTCTAGGAAATCACTCGGAATTTTCTGCTAACAGCATTGCTGAGTAATATTTTTAATACCAATTTCTCACGTCCACGACAGCGTACCACATGGAGGATCTTAGGCAGCTCGTTTCTTTCTAGTTGCAACCTCCTCATTCCTTGACAAGGATTTTATTCGAAATTGTCGAGTCTATTTGCTGATTTCCACTGACGGCTGGTCTTCACTAGTTCCTGGAAATTTCTGTCATAAACTCTCCCATCTATTTGCAAAATTCCTTCGTTTCATGTCGGTGGGACTATAACTGGTTGGGACATCGTATCGTTGCTATCAAACCCAACTACTTACGTGGTATATTTGGTAAGGAATAATATTTTTAAAATAAGTTTAAATGTTATCGAATAAATGTTGTTTCTTAAAATAATGCGAATATTATCGGTTAAATTAAAATTTAAATACTTTAACGAATTACTTAATGCGAAAGTTTTGTTGAATTTCTCCAATAGTAGCGTCTTGACGCAATAATTCAATTGTCAATTACTTTAGTTGGTAGACATACTTGTTGTCCATAAAAATCTACCACAAATTAATATGATTCAGCAAGAAGTATAACATCGACAAAAACCTCCTCCCCCCCCCCACACACAGTCACTCATTCACAATTGTACAATATTGCATTTAAGTTAGGTTCCCGCATTTCCACGTACGTGATTATAAGTACTAAAAAAGAGCAAGCATAAAAACAAACTTCAGCAACACAAGGGGAGAACAATTTCACAAAATCCTTTATAATACAGGTTTTCCTATTCATAAATTTCGGGATTTCATAATCTTTGAGCGATTTAATTACAAGT
The DNA here is from genome assembly GCA_002313205.1 of Laupala kohalensis. Lineage (NCBI taxonomy): Eukaryota > Metazoa > Arthropoda > Insecta > Orthoptera > Trigonidiidae > Laupala > Laupala kohalensis. Next base: position 95,259 of record NNCF01130700.1, read on the forward strand.
AATGTGGACGAGTCAATTGTATAGTCATTGTAAAAAGTGGAGAGAATACCCACAAAACAGTAATTCCCCTCACTCTCTCAAATCGACCATGTGTTTGGAAAACAACACTAATATCTCAATATACTCTTTCATGAGAAGATATGGATCTGCTTTTCGCCCAGCAATAGTGTCCTGAAAATCATATTATTATGAATCCTTAAAACACCATATATCCATTATTCAAACTACTTTTATACAAACATTGGGAAGAAGGTGACAAATATTATTCCATTGTTCATTTTCACTGAAAATGACAAACATTTTACATTATCACCTTGAGGTACATATTCAACATTATGAAGATTCGTTTTGAATTCTTTATGGAGAAGGTTTGTTGATGAACCAATAGTACGAGTCCATGGAAAATGGATAGAATACCCACTCAATCATCATGCCCATCCCTCATACCCTCAATCATCTAGATGTTTGGAAAAAAGAAGAACCCCTCATTCTTCATTCAGGTTATTGAAGTTGCGTGTTTGCATTTCCGACCAACAAATGTGTAATTAAAATTATCAGAAATTTTATTCGCAGTACTATTAAACTCTATAAACACCATCGTTATAAACAAATTTTACACGGTTCCATTGTGCAAATAGCGCGATTAAAGCTACAAATAGCATATTGCATTTTAATAGTCTGATTCATCATGATTTCGAGTATTACAAATAATAGTTTCCCATCAAATGTAAATCGAGTATACTTTCCGATAGTTCAACAGTAGCCAACTATGAAAAGCGACGGAACACCAACATGGGAATACTTCCCAAAGCAAAATAATTTGAGCGCACAAAAAGTTTGCCAACCATGAATCACAATGTTTACTTAAAGAGAATATACTTTGGTACCGAAATATTACCTAGAATATTTCAAAAAAAGAAAGAAAGAAAATAGAATTAAATCAGCATTGAGTAGATTCTCAGTGATTTTTTTTTTGTTAGGTTTCTTTCCATGTTCCAGTTATTTGCTTTGATTATCATACTTGGTTTGATTCACGATAGTTTTGAGAATTGAATTGGGGAAACTTTTCCAATTGTTTACGAATTACGAATCAGTGGGGATTCAAGACCTGACACGAGTGGAGACACGGTAATTCAGCTACGTAAAAATATATTCACATATGTGTACAAACATCCATACAAATATATAAATGCGTAACGCGAAATTGTGTCTGACTGCTGCTTAATCACGATTAATCCACAGGATTGATCGTGATGAAATTTGGCAGGGATATACTTAACATGTTCAGGATGAACATTGGCTAATTTTTATTTTAAGAATGCGTGAAACGAAAGAAAGAAAAGGATTTTGACCATAAATGTCGATGAAATCGGGGATGAAGAGAGGTATATTCGCTTACGTCGCCAAAACAGTTAGGATAACTATGCATGACAATATTGTTCGCCACAAAGGGTTCTACAATAAAGTCCGGGACGACATATGTCTACCTGCAAAGATTTACCTACATTATCGAAAAAACGTTATTAAAAATAATAATGTTAAAATTGATTTGTTTTTACTCGATCTTTATAGAATAGGGTGAGGACAATTCTTGAGTTCAGGTCAAAGTTAATGATCTATTTAATAACTTGCACCAACGCTTCGATCGACATTGTGTTCATCAGATAATATGTTTGATGTACTAAATTGTGAACAAAGTTGTAATATTAATTTAAATAGTTTTTAATTCAATTTAACAAGACAACCATATGTAATAATATCATTAGTTTTAACAAGGTAAGTATCGTAAATTGTTATATAGTGTTCACGTATTGTTCCGTTATTTGATATGAACAAAACTTTAGAGTACAATTTATGTATCATAATTGTAGCCCTGATTGTAGTCCTCATCATCCAATATTAAAATTCTTCAGTTTAAGAGAATAATTTTATAAAGAAGAAATCAAACCATCAAATTTAATTTTTCTGTTTAGTTTTGCGTATTTAACAAAGACTAAAAACATCTCTACATCGTAAAATTTGAACGAACGGTTTAGACGAATGCTTTCACTAAAAACGTTTCAATGAAATGGAACAGCCGCGCCGGCGCCGCAGTGTCTCGTCTCGGAAGCGAAAACTGAACTCGCGCAGCTCCCGGCGAATGGGTTCGTTGGTCCAACAAATATATTCGTTGGTCCATCAGCTAGTATGCATATATACATATATTCAAACATACACACATACACGAGTACTGCTAATATTTGAACCCCCAGCAGTACGCCACTGACCACCACCCTGATCCATCATTCCCTAAGTCGTCCAGATGTTTGGGAAACCAGTCGAATCTTTCAGTCGTCTCATCCTGGGCGTTGAAGCCCTGGACCGCATTCCCACCCGTCCACACCGCCACCTTTCCTCCCCTCCCCCCTCCCTCGATGCCGTAACGAGGCGCGTGACGTCTACCCCTCCCCTCTCCTTCACTCACCCATCTCCCTCGCTCCTCCTTTTGTGTATCCGGTAGCGTTTTCCAGTAATAACAGCTCGAGCAGCGAGCCACACCGCGCCGCGCCGCTCCGAACCGGGCCCGCGCCACAGAGTCTATCGGGCCGTGATTTATTTGACATAAATTACGTGGTTGAGGAGGAGGGCGAGAGCATCTCGGGCGGGCGGAGGGTGGGGAAGCGGCGTCACCATTATCATTAGCTGCTATGTAATTTCACTTTTTATCTATATATTACGGCGCCCGGTCCGTCGGTCGGTCGGTCGCGCTCGGCTGGGAGTGTTGGCCGATGCACGATGAGCAACGTGGTACTAGCGGGCGATGGGTTAACGTGATACTTTAGCAATGTACACTGATCACGTCAGGTGATGCTTCTCTTCAGTTTCACTTCGAGAATATTATTTTGTAGTTCGAACCTTATTGGTAGTGATTTTGTTGACGAATGTCGAAACGGTATTAGAATTATATTGTAATCTGTAGGCTTATGCTTGATCAGGATTATCAGGCTACAAATATATACAGACCTGATGTATGCATGCTTCAATGCACGACTATATACATTATTTCAAAATTGAAAAAGTTTTAATATAACAAAAGAACAACACTGTATTATCGTTCAAAAATACTGAAAGAAAACAACGTAATAACCCATTTGGCGTTCTTATGAATTATTTTCAAAGGAAGCTGTCTTGTTAGCTGTTATGTATGGACAAGTACATGTGTTCACCTTTCGCGTTACATGAATCAAAAGAAAACAAATTCCTAATTCTAATTCCTGTTTTATGTTTAGACATTTTCTTATTCAAAGATGCGATAATTTACTTATGGAAAACTATGTTTACTAGCGTAATGTTTGAATAATTATACTTTCTAACATTGGTTTTCTCAATAATCACGATGCTTCAAATGAAGAACTAATACAAGATGGGTCAATCTAATATACGAATAGCAGTAATATTATTAAGAGTTTCTTTCCCGCTTAATCCCAATAATCCTTATTGGGAGCGTAAACATTAAGTTCTTTATTCCTTCCTTTTGAAATATATTTTCAAAAAACCGACAGATACTACCGGTCCCGGAGGAAGGTTCATATCCGGGGGGACCTAGCAAATGCTGAATATTGGGCTTGGAATCTCCGCATATTCAAGACAGTTGGTGGGAACAGGAAGCACTCCGTTAAAATTTTATTAACGAAAGGTGTCATAATAGGCAGAAATATTTCGTTAAATTTATTGGTCTTAATATTAAGCTCCGAATTGCTGGTATTGTCAATTTCAGATGGAGATCTACCCTGCAGCCTGAAAATTTGATTTCGAATACCAGGTAAATACGAGTGTATTCACCATGTGATCTATCCATGGTCGGTCACGCGAATCCATCATGAGGTACATCTAAACGTTACAATAGACAAACCAATATTATTCCTATCCATCTCACAGATGCCCAGTCTCGCATCGAGAGGGGGCAAATCGTCTTGTACTGTCCGGGTGTGTAATTTACCTGTTCAACATTTCTCTAAGAAAACTTTTTCCATTTGAGCAAAGAACAGACTTCATCTTGCGAAAATAGTTAGGCCGAAAGGAAACATAACCAAACATAGGATCTTCTATACACATATACTGTGGAAATTCTTCTTTTCCCTAAGAAAATTATTTTATTGTTTATCAGTTCGCTTAAGATCATAGTAGGGAGATAAAATGGAAAACATTTTTCTTAAAAAAAAAAGAAATGTTGCAATCGTATGCTAGTTGGGATGTTGTTCAAAACCGAAGTCTTGGAAAAACCTCACCTAGTGCCCAACGCGCTGTGAGATTCATCGTACATTAATCTTCATGTCTGGAAACACTTGACAAAGAGCAAGGGGAGTGTTGTGACTCATGAATCATTTAAATAAAAAATGGTAAAGATATACTCAGTTCGTCTTGAGGCGATGTTCAGGCCACAGGACCTGCTTTTCCACCGAACCATGATTTGAGTGAGGGAATTGAGGAGAAGAGAAATTGGATGGCCGGGAAAAGTTCGGTTCCGTACTAGACTTGTCTGGAGAGCGGAAGGAAAATCCCAGCCGAAAACCTCACCTAATTCGGCGGAGTAAGGGGCCGAAGACGAACTGTCGCACTCAGCGGTGTGCTGCGCTAGAAGACATTACAAATGCACCAACGTGGACAGTATTTATTTCAGGCTTCTAGAAAAATAGAAGACTTTGATTTAAACAGTTGACAACTGATGAACTGTATGGTCCTTGACGTCATGATGGATTCTTCGTTGTGAAGTGTACCGAATATAAAATTATCTCGCGAAAATACACGAATATAGTTGTAAATAATTTCGTCAATCTTAGAACAGCGAAAATTTATTCAAATTATTCAAGTCAAGTCGTGGATAAAATCAACATTGACAAAGACAAGGAAAAATTCAACCAAAAACCAAACTACGCTAAAATCGTTGAACTAATAGGGAAATTCATATTTAGGAATTATATGCTGAATAATTGGGATACTGATTGAGTCTAAATTGAACACATAGGATGCAGAATTTTGTTGGTGTCTCCGGTCAAAATTAAAATGCTTGAGTTCTTTCAGAGACAATGAAGTATTTGACACTCTGAGATATCATCAATACACCACATTTTTTTTCCATTCGGCACCAAAAAAAAAAAAAAAGTGTACCCCAGTCGAGACAAATACTAAAACTATTACAATGAAAAACTTATTTTCAAAATTTCATCGCACATGAAAAAGTATACGAATAATATGCCACGTGAATGTTTGCACATCAATTTCATTTTGGGCCAAGTTTCCATTCTGAGTTTTAACCCATCATTTGAGTAAAGTGGTATTCATGAGGTGATCATTCTTGTATGACAACCTGTCCCGCTACTGGATTTTTGCCATCAGCTATTCTGCATCCTCTTATTGGCACTTCATACCATTTTTTCCTGTCGTTTTCATCACCTCTTCCATCCTCATTCATCGCGTGGTCTTCTATTACCGTGTTTCATTAGTTAAACTCTTCCACTATCCTTTTCGTCCAATTCTTCCTGCCCAACTGATCCATCCTATGAGCTTCGCGCGGGCCGCGGGGCGCGTCACGATTTTAATTTCAGATAATGCGCCATCCCCAAACGCAAATGAAAAGTTAATGGGGTAATGAGAGGCAGCGCGCGCTCGCCGGCGGACGCTGGGTGATTGAGAAAAGGGAAGGCGTGGAGTTCTGCGCTAACACGTCGACTGCCTCCTTCTGGACTTCTCCGATATCCACGGACACTTCGCGAGGTTCTATTTATACGCGCATGGATGCCTTCAACACTCATTCTTTCCGTGGAGGATTTCAAACCGTCATCTCTATAGACCGGATGCTTAGACATTAATTACATTCAAAATAGGCACGTGAAAGGGCAATACTGTACAGGGACATTCACCATAGAGGAAAAACGACATAATACACTTCGGAAAATATTTTAAGCGTCCAAGAAACGTATCCAAGATGCTATATGGTTTTGGAAAATAAAGTAAGGGTACTCGATATTCAAAAGAAATCGTCATTTGAGTCAACATGTTATATTTCCTCGATATTATTTGACGAATTAATGACAGATATACGGAGAAAATTTCCCGTTATGTATTGATATAACACACGCTTTTCTGTATTTCCTAACGTTGTCATAAGATTCTAACCCAGATGAGGAATTGCACATGTAGTGATCCCATAAAAAAGCATTTTACCAAACATCGGGTCTCTAAATACAACGAATAGTATATATTTCCCGAATTATACCCTGAATAGTATAGTATATTTCTCCCATACTGTATTTCCATGTCGAAGCTTTTTTTTTCATTTCATATGTCTTTATTTTCAATACCTTATCAGACTTCAAAAAAACTGCAATAGTCCTCTTTCTCTGAAGTTATCCGGATTTGTTTCAACCATAGCGGCGTATTACCTTTACTTTTCTTCTTCTCTATTCTCTCAGCACGTCCATTTCTTCTAATAATTCTCCCTACTCTCGTTTTCAGGTGTCGACCCAACCGCGTCGTCTTCCCTTCGTACGTGTTCTTCTCCTCTTCCTTCACCTCCATTGCATTCTTCTCCAGAAGTCATCTGCCTCTACTCGTCCTCTTTATCGTTCGTCCACGCCTCCTCCACCCCCACCGGGTCTCCACCGCCGCCCCTTCGCCAAGAGATGCACGCGTTCCACTCTTATGTCCTCCATTAAACGTTATCTAACTGTTCCGACGAACACTCCTATACGCTGAGTATCAATGATCTATTTGGATAACCGAAAGAAGTAGCCTCCGAGGAAAAGTTGATCATGCCCATATGTATTTTATGGTCAATAAGAAAACGTTCATTATATTCTTTTTAGTTTTAATATTACACAGCATCAGTATCTATCTCGTTCTTTGGTCTAGGGTACAGGTACGAATTATCGGTTTATTTATCTCCTTCGTTTGAATGTTTGCGAATACTGTTGGTTCAATACATATTTGAGGAGTATCACATTTTATTGGTGTATCGTGTCAAGTATTTAATGCGTTCCTAAAACACCGTTCTGTAAAAGAGAAAGTCTTTAAAAAATAATTTGATCGGATTTGATTAAGAAATTAATAGAGGATGCATCGTTCGAGTTAATGAACATGTTTAAATAGGTTTCAATAAAGTACATATATATTATTTATATGGAAAGGTCGTTACCAATGGTTGAGTCTATTGACGTTCCCAAGCTGAACGGATCATTACTCGTGTTACTTGAAAACTCTACATTTGGAGTCTTGTCCAATATCTCTCTCTAAAGCGACGAAAGAATTATTGATGTTAAATTGAACTCGAAAAAAAAATACTAAATACAAAATTCAGGTTTCTCTATTTGGGGTCATTTGCAATATTCTTTTCTTTTTTTTCTGAAATGAACCGAAACAATTTCTACTACACGACTAGCTTAAATTATGTATTTCGGAGGAACGATGTACATATTTACATGAAAGAGACTTAGTAACTTAGTCACGGCAACATAATATTCATATTATCGATTAGGTTTATATATCTTAAATTAGTGAATTTCCGTATCGCAATTAATACGCTAGGTTTATTCCAGAGGTATGAAAATCAAACTCTCGCCACCAACGGAAAATATTACGACTATCCTCTCATATATACGAGAAGATTGTATTAAAAAACATGCTATTGCAGTGTTATTATAAATATATTTTATAAAATAGAACTAAATTTCTTTATTATCTACACACAAATAAAAATGAGCAAGACGTTCTCATGGAAAGTGGGATGGTAGCAGGGATGTCTCTAATGATATTTCTATTCATCAAACTACACAATGTCGTGTGAAGCAGTCGACATAAATCAGTTCTACACCTGGGGAGATACCGGGCGAGTTCAGTATATTTATTTAATTTTTGGTTCTCGTAATGCAAATTCAGATCAACCTAACGAAACGTATTCCACATTAATTGCTTTGTTTCACAATAAATCGTCAAGACTGCTTACGAACTGGATGTAAGCTCTCATCAGGTAACACTTGTTCGGAATGCACTAATCAAGAAATCTCGCAAACACGTTCATTGGAGGATAAACTAATAATTATTCGTGTAGTCAATTTTACGCTCATCAATTTTGAAAAAGTGAAATTTATTACCGTACTACTATCGGATGATGACAGTCCAATTGTAGTAAATAAAGTGTTGTTTATTTGGTTTTCTCGTGTTCACATCTTCAAAATACCATTTTTCATGTCCAATATTTGTTTTATTTTCCTCGGATTTATTAAATTTGTTTTCAAATTCATAAAATGATTATCCTGTTATGTTTTTAACTTCATAACATATCCATTTCGAAACAAGTAACACCTCTAGACTTACCTTTGGATCTTATTTACGAGAAAATAGAAGATTATTAATAGATATTGTATGATCTAGAGACTTAGATATTTGTTTCGAAGACATTTTACGTGACGTACTCAAAGAAAATGTTTTCAGATTGCCATACAAATCGTCGATACGCGTACCAGAACAAAGAGGAATAAATCATACAGTGATTGTGTATTTGTGCACGAAGATCCGACATCAAAAACTATTCGCCCTCATTCTTACATAGGCGAAATAAATCTAAATTGGTTACTTCAATTTATGAGTCTATAAGAATAATTTTGTGAAAAATGTGATATGAGACTGGAGCATGAGTCGTACCCCAAAAACACTCTGGTAGCTATGGGAGTGGATGGTATCTTTATTTTAAAAATTAAAAGATTTTTGTAATTGGAGGACCACATGGATTACCATGATTTTATATCAAAACAAACAATAAATCAATGGACCTACAAATATTAATTGTTTTACGAAGAAATGACACAAAAACACGTTCCCTAACAATCCAACCAAAAATCTAACCTAAACACACAAGAAATCAATAGACGTACTCGTATAATATATAATACTAAAACTTACAGCTAAACACATGGCGTTGATTTTAAGATAAAGGGTTCATGATTATGTACAACAAGATACAGTTAAATGTTATTAAATTCGTCAATGAAGGCAGGTTAAATTGATCATGAAATATCATACTGTTCGTTAGATTTTCACTGACCAGTGAAATATATGTGAGCTCATAGTTACGTTCTTGTAGCATTTGACGACGCTCAATTGGCATAGAGCGTCCCAGGCCGTTGGAAGATGCAGCAGGCAGCGACGGTGTGTGGATCCATCAATAGTATTTAAAGTTTATATGATCACACTCTTTCCATGATCACAGTAAAACCATATTCACGACTGTTCCAGATGGTCGCATCACATGGTTGAAGGAAAGGTATAGTTTTACCTCACGCACAACATGCTTCACAAAATGCTCATGACGGACGCAATTATGACCCGTCCGGTGTTGACTCGACGAAGTCTGAAGAGAGTGTGAAGCTTGAACTAGTGACTAAGGGATCTTCCCATGTTAACTCGAGGGAAAACCTCCCGCGCAAATACATTATTATTGAATGGTTCGTGTGCAAATTAAAGAATTTGATACAAATTAAAGAATTGATTCAATGTTACATTAAAATTGGAAAATTGACATTCAGAATTTTTGTGGCGATTTCCCAAATAATGAATAAGTAATCATGTATATATTATCATCATGAAATGTCTGGGTAAGAATAATCTCTAGTGGCAGATTGACGCACTTAAGTCTTTTAAATCTATTGTTAGTGTTAGAATATTATTAGCTTCTGATGGAAATGCACCAGAGACTATCCAGACAAGGTTGATAATTTCCTGTACAGAGAGAGAAGAACCAATGAAGAACAACAAATTATCGACTAAGTCCCTAATCCAATTACTATACAAAGCCGAGATAGAATACTTGGATAGACACATCAGGAATTGCATATCGTTTTAGAAAGCTCAGTGGAAGACTCTAAAAACAGGAAAACTACAGTGCTACCAGCGAAAGAAAAGGAGTCTAAACACCATTTGAAAGTTGAAGACCCACCGCCTACATCAGCAGATTCGTACAACCCATAGTAATAGATGTTGAACCGGCTGTAATAAGTCAAATGTGACGGAAAGAGGGTTTGATCTGTAACCTGTGGCCGAACAAATGCTAGCTTTGCCTGATTTTAGTTTATCCACAGGTTAGAGCAGTCTATGTGTGGGTGCCGTGGCATGCCGCGTGGAATGGTTGGACTACGCTTGTCCAACCGCAGCTGACATACGACGACACCGCACTTTCGCTCCATTGCATTGGTTACACCTCGTTTCATTTCTTTCGCTGCGAGGACTGCATAAATACACATTGGAATACATTAACCAAGTAAAAGAAGATGGTACTTAGATTTGATGGCACTTGCTAATGATCGTACATCTTCGCAAAGTGCTGCAAACCAATTCTAAGATTGACAACTAAAGAAGAGGAATAATGAATATTTTAAAATCACCGCAAACTAGGAATCTGGGTTTCTGTTTAGGAAGAAGAAACCGGTATGACAAAACCTTCAATTACCACTTTTGAGTTCGGTAACGCAAATGTTACCAGCGAGTTGTACGGACGGTACTGACAATGCAAGGGCACCGAATAGGTGAAAGAATAACGCATGTCATTTTCATCCGAGCCAAAGAAAGTCACGTATAATCTGTATAATATTCGAAGGCGGGTGGCTATTTCTCTCACTCTATTACTACGTCATAGCTACGTCTTATCTTAACCGAAATATTCTCCCTGACACATCACCTTTCACTCACACTGGGAATTTTTAATTGGTAGTAAAAGTAAATATACTGATTTTACGGAATATATAACAGAAATTATAACAATACGTAATGCAGCAAAAAACGAAACGTACGAAGACAATAAAGAGACAATGAAACAAATATAAGGGGATGGATCACAGTGAGGCAGAAGTGGACAGAATACAAGATAAAGCAAATACAAGATATAAAAGAAACAAATATGAGACGAAAACTTTATTTTCAAGGGAAGAAGAAACAGGTTTATATGATGATGATGACTTCGTGTTAAGGTACAGGGGCATGATGAATATTGTACTTGATAAATAAATAATATGAACTCACACCAAAATCCTTGTCACGCAATCGTTGTCGTTTTATTTTGCGTGGAGATGATTACACTGTTCATGTCAACACCAATTTAGAATGATTGAAGTTGGTTATTTTTTTGGTATCATTTCTCTCAGAATTTCGTGCAGAATATAAAATCAAACCAATTTTTTATCTGTTACTTGCTCGGTAAAATTTAATTTGCAATAATAATTGTCCCCTAGACGATTCATTCCGGTCGCCAAGGATAATAATGTTGGTGCGAGCGAAATGTGATGTGTCAGGGAGCATCTCGGGGTTAATACGTCTCCGTGAAATAGTGACAGAGTGAGGGACGTAGCCAGTCACCTTCCGATACTTTACAGACTTTACATATAATGTATAAAAGAGGTCAGTTTATAAAGTGAAGAGTTTGCAAACACATTGAATGAGTGAAATTCTTCTCGAGCTCCGTGACTCGTGAGGGTGAGCTTTCGGGGAAGGGCGATGGGCAAGGAGATAGGGAGGGTGCAGACAAACAGGCGTGGGCGCGCCGAGCTCTCCCGCCCTGCCATCCTATCGGCCATCGGCGGCGTGCCCTTTCACACCTTCAACCTCCCAAGACTTGTTTTTCCGTCAGCAAAATAGCAGGAAAAGGCTTATCCAAACCCAAGGGTAGGCAGGCGGAGCGAGATATAACTTTGCTAGATTCAAAACTGATCTAGAATTAACGTTCTAAACTGGAAATTTTTTTGGGACATAAACCTTGAAGGGACTTATTTAAAAAAATCAGCATTTTTCCATAATTAAAATTCATGACAATATATAAATGGATTATGCGGTAGTTATTATAGGCAATCAATTTGTATAAACATCACTTTATTAATATTCACAGGAAATTCAAACCAATGTTTCGACGCCGATCAGCATCATCTTCAGGGTTGCTAAAATTAATGTACAAATTTGATTTTCATTAATACATGAACAATAGTACGTACTATTCATAATTTCTTCTTTCACACATTAGTTAAGTACAAGAAGAGTTGTCTTATTATAAGCTCATACCTGTAATATTATTGGGTCCATTCGAATCAATTTTACATTTTTTGAAATTATATAACTAACATCCAGTCAACTCATGTACAAATATTAGTGAAGGTTTGTTCACTTTGTCAATTTTTTTACGATTTTGTATTTGTATTGATTAATTATCAATAAATATTTGGTCAGATGTCAGAGTCCTCTCAGAAATACATTTCTGACTACAGTTGCGAATTGATCTCTTACTGCAGTTCCATTTTACTCTTCTCCATCTCTCTAATAAAACATATCGTAACAGAATTTACTCCCGGGGTCGTGACGAAGTATATCTCCCGTCTGCATCTCTTGACAAATGACTGAATCCTGAAAGGCCGATCGCTCCTCATTCTGGTCGTTCGCCAAAAGAGGAGCCTTTCAATTTCCGTCGATGAAGCTCTCGCCCAGGCGAAAGCTTTTACGCAATTATCGGCGGCGCACAGCACATCGCAAACAAACGCCGAGTTGAATGGCCCTCGCGCACGTTTACGTGCACGGCTCACACCGCCCTCCCTCATCGCCTTTCCTTCTTCTTCTCTTTCTCCATCCTTCCCGCATAACACCTCGTCGCTATCGCGCATCGCGAACCTCGCTGTGCCTCCGAAAACAATGAGCGCACGCCTAGGGCGGAAAGGATAGTGGCGATGGAGGCGACGCTGGAAGAGTCGGAGGGAGAAGATGAGGGAGGATAAGGGACGGCGTAGTATACGACAGGCGATCTCGCGTGGAATTGCTGAAAGGCTGAGGAAAAGTATGTAAAGAACGACCAATACGCTTGGAAGTAGAAAATAAATAATTGCAGTTACTAAGTGCATATGAACCTGTGGAGGACAATAAACTAATTTACTCTCCAGAAGAAAGAACGGGACCATCCCATCGAATCCTATCAAAGGGACAAAAGCTGTGACGGATTTATGATTTATGCTCCACAAAGCACAATCATGATATGCCTCTCATCTAAAAAGGTATTAAAATAGTTAGCTGCATGTTATAATTAGAACAGATTTTTTAATAAATTTTATTTTTAAGAGATTAAAATAGTGCATTTATTTAATGCATGCATACTGTATATATCGATCAATTTATTATCCAGAAATATTGCGAATTAATCGAAATTTTAAAACCACTCAAAACTCCACATCAATAATAACAAAACTGTTAATGATAACAAACTATTTAGGATTTAATATAAGGATTAATCAGCATTAATTTAAACGATGATGCGTGTGCAAAGAAAGATGTGGCGAATGGGACGAATTATGATGCGAACGAAAAGCACATGAGAGTTTTACTTTCACAATCCGAATTTCTGAATTACATTTTTTTAAATTTCACTCCTCATTCCCAACACAAAAGGTGTTTCTCCTTAATGGGGGTGATCGTGTACTTATCTAACCAAGAGGGTGTCACTTCACTTCAGAGGCCTCAAAAATCATTTATTCGACACCAATATCGGTCGTTTTTTAAATTATGTTTATTTGTCCATCATTCCTACCTCTACCCTAGGGATAAATTGATTCTTAACTTGGATAAGGACGTCCTACATACTTTCTATCACAACGCCACCGAAAACAATAGTTTCGAAAGTAACATCAGATTTTTCCATTATTTTTACATGTCAACCCATTCTCACCCCCTCCCTAGGGATGTCTTACCCTCATAGTGCTTGTTGTCATATAGTGTCATCAAGTTTGGTTGAAATTGCTCCAGTCACACTAATTATGATGAGATACTTACATAAAAATTCCAACCCCATTTCACCCCGTTAGGGGTGGATTTTCGTAAAATCGTTTCTTAGCGGATGTCTACTCCCTAAAAGGAACCTACCTGCCAAATTCAAGTTTGTAGGCTTTGTATTTTCTGAGATTTTTCTTAGCCAGTGAGAATATGTATAAATGAAAAACGGTGAGATTATAAATGAATCGAAGTGAAGAAATGTTGAAGAACAAAAGACAATGGAATGAAAAACGAGATAATGGAGCGTTTTCACGATGCATGAAATGCTTATTGTTAAGATATACACCATTGAATAAAGGCTGATTTTTTTGAAAATCTGGACAAAAATCCTACGGACAAACACACACACACACGGCATAACGAAAACAGAAAAGTGCATTTTTGNTCTATACTGACTAATCCATACGTATATATGTGCATTTTTGGGTTTAGACAAGTATAATATACATGTATGAATATATTCGAACCAATATTTGCACATATATATGAGTGTATACTGTATACTGATAAAAACACACCAGAAATGCACGTTTCTGTTTTCGATATCTGTGTGTATATGTGCATAAATACGTAAATGCAAAAATTTAGATCCAAATACATGGTAGTACATGTACAAACACTTACATACCCATATTAAGCGTTTTTACTGCACAGAAATCGGTCTAAATTTTAAAAAAATTCTATTTCCTCGTATTTTTGCGAATATGCATTAAACGAATTGCGAAAAAGGCTTCAACTTTGAGCACTCATCATATCTCGGTTTCTGTGCGTCAGACGAAAAATTACTTCTGAATTAATTATGTTACAAATTTTGTCAGCTACAACTTTTACTTTTTAACTGTTTTTTATATATTGCGTAATTTTTTAGATATTTACAAAAAATCGTTTTGCATTCCACGGCGGCCCATCGGTCTGCTTGAGTGTTCGATTTTCTTTCCTCATTAAAGTAACACCGAAAACAAACTTTCTGACAAGTTTCGTATCTATAGGATTTTTGTCCAGTTAAAATCTTTATTTAAAGGTGTAATACGATTATTATTCTCAAGGCTTCAGTTTTCAACTTTGGATATCAGGTTTTTTTCAATTATTGTAATTTTCCGTTCTCCCTTTTCATCGATTTAGTTTACCGTAGATGTTTGAATGTTCTCTTTTGTTCCGAGTAAATGACAGTATTGGCTTTCAATTAATCTTCTCTCATAACACTGCATCTGTTTTCCTTAGCACTTCTTCCTCCAATTATTTGCAGCCATATATCATAAGTTGCTTTACAGTATATAACATTTCAGTATATTCCCTTAACGTCTTCTATTCTCTTAAAATAGTACTCCCAAAGATTTTGAAAACTTTTCCCTTTTAAAAACTTTTCATGTTGCGGCGTAGACAAGAAAGGGGGAAAGAGAACAAAATATATAACTCGCTCTGAAGCGTCCAAATGCTTAGTGAAACCAAAAACTAATGTTTTGTACAGTTTAAACGCATGTTAAAAATAATGAAACACTTTTATTTATTTCAAAGAACCGCAATTTTTTATTAAGTTCATAGCTAGTGTTTTTATTTTGTTACATAATATATGATCATTGAAATGATATAAAATTATCGAAAAATTATTTCTATTAAATGGGTTCTCTTTAATCTGACAAAAAATATTATGGATAAAGTTAACTTTCTTATGAGAGAAAAATATGCGTGCGAGTTTCATCGTACAGATATCATAAAAACGAGAAAATACCATTCATCAAATATAAATGAAGAAACACCTTCAACACCGTATTTTCAAATATAATAAAACAGTAACACTTAAGTTTTTGTAAGTGACAAACCAAAAAATCTCTCAAATTGTTTGTTTCTGAATCGATTATATTCAGGAATATTAAGAAATAATATATATTGTTTCTTCACTTTAGTTATAATTAAGTTGTAACTACTTGGAAATGCATTCGTTATTTCATAATGTTCGCACATGCGAAGTTTCCGATGGATGTACATGAAGCGGGAAAGAATTCAGATGAAACAACGAAGAGGTCATGCTGCCGGGGCCACAACGAAGGAAGCATGGGACGAGGAGATTCAGACCCCCAGGCCAGAGGGGCGGTGGGGATGGGGGAATTTCGGGTTTCGAGTTGCCGTCCATTTACACTTGGCCCACGTCCGCCGGCCCGCACCTTAATACCCACTAATTACGGCCGATCATTGGGCATTCAATTGCTCGCGGCGGCGATGGTGGTGCGGCCGAGCGGGCGATGGCGTGATGAATGGCGCCCAGCGATTATTTCACCGAACGGCCGGTCGGCGCGCCACCTCCGCGGAGAGGGCGCTGGCTTGTTGGTGGATGATACACGGCCCAAGGTACTGCGGCGGCAAACCATCAGCAACAACCTCAATGCTTTAGAGTCTTACGAGCATATTCTCACACGCTCGGCTGAGCATTTGAGTTGTAATCTTTAACAGAATAGTAATTCTGATTTTCTTTTCCAAATTTGATGGATTAACAAAAATATTTAACACAAGATAATATGATAATGGAACTTGATGATAATAGCGGAGATAACTGCTGCGAGATAACAATAACTGCAGCTGCATTACACTAACTGGGAAACGAACCCGGGATCTTCAATCGAAGGGGTATTGTCCACTACACCACTCGTTCGTTATCCACAATTATCCACCATTTCCATCGCTATTCCTCGTCCCATGTGGTTGTGTTCCAGGTCTTCCGAAGTATCAACCTAGATGAAAATGGCGTACAGATGTGGAAGGTGAACGGTTGGCGTAGCGATCAAAACCCCGCAATCAAAGAAGCCGGAGATCCCGGGTGTGATTCTTGACTTGTCGCTATTTTCATCTGGCTGCAGTTATCACGTGTCTTCTCCACGAGTATGTACTCGTTAGAAATACTTGCTTAATGATAGTGTGTTAATGAGATTAAGTCAGCAAATACAACACCATCTTAGAATGCCAAAGTTTCATCATAAAAGTATTGTTGTTTTTTTCATGTTCCCTGTAGACCGGATGAACGCAAAATAAATTGTCGACACGCTCGCGTTGTAACTTTTTAAAAACATTTGCTGACCAAATCTTATAAACACGATATTCTTCTTGAATGTACTGGTAAAGATCCTTATTTTATGATGATAAAGAATACTTCATACCGTTTAACCTATGCTCAAGAGAAAAAAAATCGCATATCTTTTGTCAAGGTCCAACTTTAAACCATTGTACACGAAATTCCTTCGGAAACATAAATATAAACTTATTTGTCCGAGACAAACCGCGTCTCAGTAGACAGAACTACAAACGTTTCGGCTATCTTCGGCCACCACCAACACAGGCCACAGCAAATACTGACTACGTTTGCAAACAAAAATTTACGTTTGAGTTTTTCGGTCGATAATAGATATGCCAAATATCTTTTGAATGAAATACATAGCGGTCGCCTAAGTTGTAAAAGCCTGACGCGATATCACAAACGGGATGGAGTAAAACAACCAATTTTTAAACAAGTATTTGTACATTACAAAATAATAAATTATATTCAGTTGTTGCCCAATTATTGAAAAAGTGCACTCGATATTGCAGTATAAATGACACCATAAAAGAATACCAATAAAGTAGAGTGGCATTACCCTTTTCCTGTGGAGGTGTTCTTATCAGAATTATTGTTTCATCTGTTATGAAAGGAAATGTTTTACAATTCTAGATAGTCCTTTTGAGGGGGCGGGGGTGAGGGGGAACTAGCAGCCTCTCTTCTCTTCACTTACGTTCAAATAATATTTCATAGACCAACATTTTTAAATTCCTTTCAGTTAATTCAGTTTTCATTTCTCTTTCAGCTCAGTTCCCCACTCACCTTCCCACACGCAACTTTCTGCGAAGCTGAGGACGACCGACCAGCTCAGCCCACCCTCTCGACAGCTCTGTTTAAGTACATCAACCATGTTATTTCCGCAAAATCTCAATTTAAGAAATGAATAAAATCTCACGTTTCATATAATCCGTAAAAAGTGAGTCGGCTTGTTCACAGCATATTTAAGAAAATGGCACGAAAATGTGATAAATGGTTAAGGAGAAGTTCGCGTTCAAACATTTCTATCTCTCCTATTTGATAAGAGTGATGATCAGTTTTCGAATTAAAGAAATTATAGATGGGGGACTTATGAAGTTTGTCTTTAGGTATTTTGATACACTTCTTTATAAAAGTGACAAGAAAATTTTTCAATATATTCAAGTGCCGGTGGGGGTGCGGGGCATTTAAAATGAATTTGTATTTGAAATTTTGTATTTAATTATGATATGTACTGTATATATTGACGTATTATAAACTTGTCTAATTTATTTTTCTTATTATGAAGATTTCTGGTGCCTAAGTATTATTTACATAAATTTCATGAAACATAGTTGGCACCAGAGTTGAATTTAATGCTTAATTTTGACGATTAGTATTGACAATCGTTTGAGGCAATTTATTTCTCTGTGGTTAGGAATAAATAAGAAGTAGAAGTTGACTCCCGCCCCCCTTCCTTCAATTCGAAACCTTTACTAAAGAATATGAAGTTCATTGTGGTTCTAACTATTGATAATTTGAGATATTTCCCACACGTCATTCTATCCCTATTGCCTTTCCACTATTGTATTATCATAATAGGAAATTATGTTGCTGGTTTGGAGTAAAGGAAAATTATGACGGCATTCCCATGGGAAAGGGTATATAATACGAATATGATTAATAAGAAAAAAACACGAAACTTCGCTTCGGAAATATAACGATTTTTTTTCAAATAAATCAATTAAGCAGTTTTTTTTATGTTTTTGGTTTATTAATCTGAACATGTGAGCGTCTGATAGAATCAACCCTCTCGTAATTTTGAATTCCAGAAAGAGGTTTTGTTTTTCCGAATCACATCGTTACCCACGAGCCACCTCGAGAGAGAGTCAAACATTACGATACAAATCAGATACAATCTTGAATCCCGCGTGACGCATTGACTGAGAATCAGGCTTAAACAATTACCGCACGCCAACCCAGTAGTCCCAACAGCTGTGGGCATATAGTTTCCTTTCAATAAAACGCGTCGGCGCGGGTGGTTGGAGACCCGTAATTTGTCGACGGAATCTGGAGAGGCGTCGTTTGGACGATTCCTAATCGCGTCGGGCCCTTGATCCCTGAAACGGACACCTGGGTTCACCAGGGATCCTCGCTTTGTTGGAGTAGCTCATTCAGACACCACGTCAAACACTGCTTTAATTGTTTATCACGACATAAGAAAGTGGCATTAACCCTCAACACGTACACATATTTCTTGCTCCATTTAAGATACACGTGGGTCAATTTTCACTCGACAGGTTTTTTTACTCATAACTGAATTTCAACGTTAAATAACGCAAAGATAGATTCATGTACATTTTTTTTACAATAACCCCTCTGGATCAAAGGAACAATAGATATACTTATCTACATTAAAAATACAAAAAGTCAACATTTTAATTCAGGAAATACATAGTAAGCTAGCATAACAAAAAAATTATTTCGTGTAATAAAAAACGTTAACTAAAACATTCTTGTTTATAATTCCTCAAATGGTTAGCAAATCTGCATAAACATATAACAATCATTCTTGATTGTCAATAAGAATTTCAGTGAGATTAACTACTTGAAAATTAAATATATGACCTTAACCAGTATTATGTGGCAAACCTTACTCACCGGCTTCTGCAAACATATTTGTGGCATATTGTTCGAATTATGTTGGTCTTATGGTCTTATAACTGACAGCGCAAATCTAGCAATGTTATGCGTACTGATGCTGTCTTGTTATCAAGAACACTCTATATTAGCCGGTTCTATGTTCTCAGCACTAATCAGGAATACCAAATCGAAAAATCATGTGTGGGTTGGACGAGATTCCGACCCAAATCAAAATTGAATTTCCTCCGTTCCGTGAGTTGTTGGTTCATTGGTGAGACACGCGTGGAACAAAAAGTCACGGTACATGAGGGCCCGAAGTGACCCAGCGATGACTATAACTTTCGTAATAACCGTCAGAAAAAAAGTGACATGCAACCAGTGCAAAGTAATTAGTGCAACTGAGTGGTAATGGCGGGGGAATGTTTTTAAACACATTGTTTTAGTTATGATGAAAACATATTTCGTCTGGTTCACTTCTGACCCACGTGTACCAGTTAAGGTTGAGAGAATATTACACATATAATATATTAAGATGAATACTTGTGAAAACGTTCGCCTGAAATGGTCTACGCGATCCAGTACATTTCGAATTTTTGACCCCTCCGTCGCGAACGGAAATTTGCGCAATTTTCGGTATTTGGGTATTCGGCGACGGAACGGAACTCGAAACCGAGACATCCGCTTTTATCGCAGGTGTGCTACGACTGCACCTCCCACCTCGACTCCCAAAGCCCGCACACGACATCCACCCGGCCATCTATTTGGATAATTGCAGTTCATCGAGCGCAGGCGTCCACAAGGAAGGGGTGTGAGAAGGGAGATTGTTTCTGTGGAGGTATCCATTTATAAAACTACGTGAAATTGTGTGAAGTGGCTGGGTGGATGGAATCCATGTGTACTCAATGAAGGTAGATTTCTGCAATCAGTTGGTAATCAACAACGTTGCCATATCCGTCAACTTGTATGCTACAGTCTTAGAAAAATGTCTTGAAAATGTGGAGATATGTATTTCTCCCCATACCTCTTTGAACGTTATTCTAAGAAGATTCAGTGAACCCTGATCACGGACCGTTTTAACAGTATGGTACGTGATTCGTGTAGCAAGTAATACAATGGACATTGTTATTTTGTGTGTTAAAAAATAAAGAACCTGTACAATGTAATTTTTTTAAATGATTACAAATGTGTGTGGTGAATTTTGTTTTCTAGGTAACGCAACTACTAAATTATGAACCTAAACAACTTCTTGAAAACCGTTATGT